>JAVGWX010000003.1:32921377-33208877 GCA_036924085.1 Ariolimax columbianus
CCCCCCAAAAAGAAACAATTACAATAACGATAGGGAACCAACAAATACCCAAGTTGGACACACCAGCATTCCTTGGAGTCACATTTGTCTTGAGACGAACACCAACACATATTCTTCAGGACTGCCCTTCCTATGCAGACCAAAGAGAGGCTTCCTAGGCAAGCGACCATGCTCCAAAAGTTGTAGGGGACCGGCGAAGACATGAAACGCACAGTCTCCTGCGTGAACCTAACCAGACTAGAAGCATTGCATTGATCGATGAAGAAGAAGTTAATAACCTTTAGGTTAGCTCCTGGAATATACGATAACCTATTTTGGGGACTGGTACTGGTTGAAGCGTAAATTAGAACAAGGTAAACCGGCAGCTAGTCAGGCGCCATCTAGGCCGTTCTGCTAACCACATAACTAAGTCCTGATGTTATAGCCACACAGCCCTCTTTTTGCGATATATTTTTTCTGGGGCGGATGGTACAAGAATATAAGTGTGAATATGCACGTTATATGCCAAGAACCGCTGGAAAGATGATGCACAAGTTATATCATTGACGTGTATCATTTCAGATTAAGTAACATACAAATTATATCACCTCATGGTTAACACACACATCTACATCGTTTGTATGCATTCACCTTACTTGTTCTTTCTATTCTCTACAGGTCATTTCTCACGTGAAAAGAACATGCTCTCGAATGAGGCTCGTGCGAAATTTACCCAACGAGATGTCGCGTGGACAGACGACAGCAACTAGTGTCAACTTCATAAACCACGGCCCAGACAGTCATGAGAGCGAGAATGGTACCCTAGTCTACGAGAGCCCCAAAGCCAGTCCTGGTCCAGGAAAGAAAGTCTACTGCAGTATGGATCTCAACGAACGGAAGTATCCGTACATACCCCTGGTCACGATGCAACAAGCGGTCTCTCCTACTGAAAGTTAGGTTCCAGAATATATCAGAGAAATCAACTCCCAATGAGCGGGATAACAATTGTTTCTAGCAAGATAAAGACGAATTATTCAGAGTAACATGATTTGTTCTGTAACGATAGTTCGACCTGTCTACAAGAAAATATTGGTTCTCCTAAATACATCATGTCTCGAAGTCCTATGTGGTATGACATCAATGTAATGTGTATGCACATTACCAGAATCCGACATGGGTAGATTCATAGGGTTGTGCATAAAAGTCGATTATCCCAGCAGTCGTTACTAACTGAGCAAGCTATGTGTTTAATTTATTTCCGATAGACAAAAAATAAAGTCTTGCCATGGTTTTGAAACCGTTCTCGTTTGGTCGAGACACCATCATAGAAACCGCTCAGCCACCTCTCTTAGGTCAGACAATATGGCGCTATTATCTTGCTATAGACTGAAAAAGTCATATTAAGACATGTCACAGAACTGAGAAATTCCTTTCCACAGTGCTTTAAATATATAAATGGAACAAGCCTAATTTTAAAGTTAACTATTTTACTCTTCTATATATTAATTTATTTTACTCTACGTTTGTTGCCACATGTCTACGTTCATACCTGAACAAATGGCTTGTTTGTCGCTTCCTAAATTTGAGTGACGCCGCTGCAAAGAATGTCTGTGACATCCATATTCGCACAGGGTAGAGTAGATTTTGGACTCTTTCAGAAACAGGAGATCAGACACCCAAGGGAGTGTATCGAAGTTAAATCCTGATCATGTATTGACGGGTTGATAAACAGGTCAAGGCAATGTTGTAATAGTGTGTTTTCTAGTATTTATGAGCAAATTAACTGCATGTGACATTAGATCGTGGGTCTCAAACCACCACGACGGCCGTAAGTTGTTCATTTAACGGTCAAGGCCATTTAAATATAGTTTGATGGACAAAAGGACTGTAGAACAATGTTGATGACTCAAATGTTTCATGAAAATAATTCCCAGGGATCAAAGAAAAACAAACTGTCACACGTGTGGTTTTCCCCATTGCTGACATCTACTGGAAAGATTTATGAGGCTGGGGAATATAGGTCGCTTGCCCCTGCAATCGCCACGCACTGCGTCGATTAGGATTACATCTTATCTCCAAGGAAAAACATAACAAATGAAGTACATTACCTATGGTTTGAACGGGCGTTCTTGTGATTTAAGACCAACTTCCAAATCGTTTGGCCAGCCGATCTTAGAGCGAGTGAATAGCTGCATCAAAATAACATTTACAAATGTACTATAAGTAATATTTGAGTAAAAAAGGTATTTATTTATCTTATAATGTATATATCCACAACTGTGCTACGACTTATGAATTTATTTATCACTGACAATTGACATTTGTCACGCGTTTATTATCAGTCTTTCTACTGCAATCTTACGTTGCATCTGTGTTTAATTTTGTAATATTGGTATTGCTTCGGTTTGGCAAAGAAATTGATTTAGAATTGTATAGTTTAATGTCTTTCATCTCAAAATTATATTCCATCTTATCTCACATGTTAATGCCAATGACGTTACGGGCCACAAAATAAGACTTGGCAAGAAGTGGATAGATCCTGTAACTTGTGTGCACCCAGGTATTAGATGGTAAACCACTTATAGTATGTGTCAAATATTTGATACCAAGACCATATATGGTGGGCAACAGGTGGCTCGTGTGTTTGAAATCCAGGCCCAAGATGGCTGGCCACAGGTGGTTTGTATCAAGTTTGTTTTTTTGGGGGACCAAGACCATAGATAATGGTCACAAGGTGGCTTGTATCAAGTGTTTCATACCTAGACCATAGATGGTGGGTTCCAGGTGGCTCGTGTATTTGAGTTCCAGGCCGTAGATGTGGGCACTAGGTGGCTCCTATGTTTGAAACCCACGCCATAGATGGTGGGCTCCAGGTGGCTCGAGTATTTGAGTTCCAGGCCATAGATGGTGGGTTCAAGGTGGCTTGTGTGTTTGAGTTGCAAGCCACAGATGTGGGCCCCAGGTGACTTTTGTCAAGTGATTTTAACCCAGGCCCCAGACGGATGGCCGCATTTAGCTCGTATCAAGTGCTTGAGACTTGGACAAAATGTCGTTGGTCACATATAGCTAACGTTCTGTGTTTGAGATGCCTGCTGAAGATGGTAAACCACGGATAACGCCTGCCATCTGCTTGATGCCTCTACATTAGGTGCTTACTTCGAAGACGCTAGGCACACAAAGATTTGTCACCATTTATTTGTTTGACTTTGTTCATAATAATCACGTATTGTTTGTGTTGTTCATTATTGTGTTTTATGCGTTTCTTGTCCCTACAGAACATTGTGGTTTATGCGTTTCTTGTCCCTACAGAACATTGTGGTGAACATCACAGTGTGATATTTTCGTGTCCTATTGATCAGTCTGGTGAACACTACAATGTGATACATTTATGCTCCTATAGAACATTGTGGTGAACACTGATGATGTTCGTCCATCACATGTGATGAAGACCACTATCTTTGTTTAGCCGTGTGGACGGTCTTTTCTCTTGCTATGTCCGCTGAAATGGGAGACTTGCGCGGTGATTTGGATTAAAGTGGGTAAGAACTGCGCCTTTTGTCAACTTCACTCTCTGGTCCTGGACTACCACTTGCCAGTGGCAAGATATTTATCGAGACGACTGGAGATAGCACAAGATGCATACTTTTCCTCAGTTTACTTTCGAACCATTTAATGTAAACAGGTATTCCGCCAGGCAGCGGGTGGGATTGGGGTGGGGGGTTGGGGTTCGGGGTGTCCTCTAACATTGTGTGTCGTGCAAATAACCTCAAAAGGTCGTAGGGACATCACTCAGCACGTGAGTGACTTGGGCATCTCTCCCTTGCTGTTTTCTAGTCCATTGTAGTCGTCTCTAAATTTCACACACCAAAACCTACACTGTTTGAGGCTACGGCACAGGGCGCCAATCTCGTTAAGTTCAGCAGTGTAAACTAGACCATGAAAATACTAGTGTGATATCTTCTTGTCTCCATTTGGCTCCATACAGAGTTATTATGAACTATACAGTGTGATATACTCGTGTTTTTATTTGGCTCCATACAGAGTTTAAAGCTACTACTACAATTGACCACTTACCGCAACGTGCGCCGATACAATTTATGTTCTCTTGCAGTGATTGTTTCTGTAGTAGTTTTATTTACGTTGTGATTTTGCTAGTTCCACGCAATCCGACTCTGCATTCGGTTTTTACGACATGTTGAGTAAAACAGCGCGACATACTTCCTTAAAATATTTGGTTGCATCGGCTACAAACGAATGTAAAACTGCGTTCAACTGCTGAAGTCTACAGGCACTTGTGTTGTGCTTAAGGCAGCCATAACATCATTTTAACTTGCCGCCTCTCTGGTCACTACTAACTAGTCAGGTATGTCGATCCTGGTAATTTGAGTGGAGCTGGCACATTTCATATACCAACTTTGGCCTCCTTCAATTATGGTCTTCTTTATTTCTCCTTGTTTACAGAGATGGTGATGCAGGAGTGACGTGGTTGACGAGAATGTCCAATGTGACATGGACGCAGACAAAAGTACTTGAAGCTTGGCATAAAAGCGCACCTCGCTGCTCAGTATTGCTGGCAAAGTCTTTACCAAAGTCATCCTGATGCAACTACACAAACTGGCTCAGCTTTTGTACCCAGAGTCATATTGTTGTGACTACACACACTGGCTCAGCTTATGTACCCAGAGTCATATTGTTGTGACTACACACACTGACTCAACGTTTGTATCCAGAGTCATATTGTTGTGACTACACACATTGGCTCATCTTTTGTACCCAGGGTCATCCTGTTGCAACTACACAAACTGGCTCAGCTTGTGTACCCAGTCATATTTTAGTGACTACGCAAACTGGCTCAGCTTGTGAACCCAGAGTCATCCTGTTGCAACTATACAAAATGGCTCAGCTTATGTACCCAGAGTCATTTTGTTGTGACTACACACACTGACTCAGCTTTTGTACCCAGAGTCATATTGTTGTGACTACACACACTGGCTCAGCTTTTGTACCCAGAGTCATATTGTTGTAACTACACAAACTGGCTCAGCTTATGTACCCAGAGTCATATTGTTGTGACTATACAAACTGGTTGAGTGTGTGTACCCAGAGTCACAGTGCGGATTCCGATCTGTAAGATCAACGATCGACATGAGCTTCTTTCTTTGGTTGCTACAAGAAAGTTACGCGAGCAGAACAAGCCTTTTTATGTTGTTCTCTGACACATGCATTTGATTTGGTTAGCAGGGATGGGCTCTTCAAAAGCATCTCAAATAGGCCACCATAACAAACTGCTGCATTTCATACGAATATGAAAGGAACAGTCCAATTTGACAGTAGTGCATCTCAACAATTCGCTAGTCACAGTATTGAATACCCTGAGACTATTCAGAATCGTCTTTGCCATGATACTGAAGCATGCATTTGATAATTCAGCAGAAGCGATTTCCCTTAGCCCAAAATCGTATGGTCAGGATGACAAACGTAGAGGAGCACTCTCGTACCGGTTTCCCAAGGTGTACACTCCCTTTAGGCCGCAATGACTTGGTCATCTTCGTCGTATGGAAGACGGTCGCATCCCCAAAGATATTCTCTATGGACAGTTTGTGTGTGATTAAGAACAGTTGACCGACTACGGTAAAGGTTTAAAGACGCGTGTAATCGGGACTTGAAGGTACTGGATGGGAATCTGGAATTCTTGGAAGACATAGCTGTATATCTATCATATGGAGATGAGGCCTGAAAAACGACCTCAGACTGGGTAAAAAAAAAGCTTTGGCAACTCTATAGAGGTATCTCGTTTGAACCACATGGGAAAAATGTTTGCAAAGGCAATATAAAAAGAAGAAAGACCATAATTTAATTCTACGAGCTAAGAAATGCGCAAAATGGATTTAGAAAACGGTAGACAATTCACGGACACATTATTTGCGTAAGACAGTCTATTGATTATACTGCGAAATGTAACGTTGTCTTTCGTGACTAAGAGAAGGCTTTTGAGCAAGTCCCCAGTAACACATTGTAGAGATTTTTAGGAGACCATAGAGTACAGAACCAGTCACCGGACAACAAAAGATCAATATAAAAAAATATTCACAGTGCTGTACGAACTACATATATATATATATATATATGGACTTACCAACTGGTTTTATATTACCACCGTTGTGTGAAATTGATTCGTATAATCATCCCTGGCATTCATTAATTTTAATGGTAATATAAGAGGCAAGTCTAAAGGACACCACATGAGCTGCTTTTTTTCAGATGTCATAAATTCATAAGAAAACATCCTTCATGTGAATGCCCTCAATGAAGAATACGAGAGGTATAATACGTAAATAAACTGAGCACAAACAGAAGTTATGAAAGTCAGTAGAATAAGAAGTGACACTCCCTTTCTATGTCAGAAACACAGAACGTAATAAAGTTAAAGAAGTCTTATATATACTGAAAGCAAGTTTACGGGAGACAGCTGAATTGACAAGAAGATACAAGCGGGACTTGAAATAGCAAAAGGGGTTTCATTCAAAAATTATAATAATCCAAATATCAACAGTATATTAGAAACTCTCTATTATTAGTGCCAGACCAGGACCCCGATAAAGATAGAAGAACGCTAGATGACACGCGAGAAGAAAGGCTTTCAACAAACGGTCAGTATCATCAAAGTGACACAGTGGCAACTAGAAATGCAGCAGAAAGTGGAATAAGTCAAATGCATGTCATAAATAGTTATTCAGAGAATGAAATGGTTTTATCAGATGAGAAGTATGTCTTCCAAACCTTTCCATCGGGCATACATATAATAACAGACAACATGGTTTGAGTAAGAGGTAGACCCAGAAAGAGAGTGATGGATGGTGTTTAAAAGACATAACAGATGCAGGATTTAAAACATGAATGGCCACACTGACGATACACGAAAGAATGGTGTGTCTCCCCATGTTGTCTAACAATATAAGAGGACATGATGTAAAATGAGACGGTGATAGAGATGGGATCACTGTCAACAACATTAATCTGACCCGGGTAAAAATCCATCCAACGGAGATAGATATAGGATCACTGTCAACAACATTAATCTGACCCAGGTAAGGATCCATCCAACGGAGATATATATATAATCACAGTCAAGAACATTAACCTGACCCAGGTAAGGATGCATCCGATGATTATAGAGACGGGATCCAAGTCCACAACATTAACCTAACCAGGGTAAGGATGCATCTGATGATTTTAGAGATGGTAAGGATGCATCTGACCATGATAGAGATGGTAAGGATGCATCCGGCTATTGTCTTCTAACCTTTCCAATATCCCTACTCACCTTATGTCAGTCTAGACAGTGATCCTAGTCAGAGCTGTCCAGTAGCTCAGGTGACTACAGAATTCTGCAACTGATTAAGAATTACAGGAGCCTGTGACAACAATATACACAATAAGTCAAGAGTTTGAATTAGACTTAAACATAAAGAAAACAAAGACAATAATAATTGGGAAAAGTGACAAGAAATCATGTATGCAGATACAAATAAAAGATCTACTTGAATAGGTACAGAGTTTCTCGTTCCTAGATCACATAATAACGGAAGAAGGCAGATGGGAAAACGAAATCAGAAAGAGAATAGGTACGGCCAATATGGTATTCGACAACATGCGACACACACTGACATCCAAACAGATTAGTAGAATTTGAAAATGAGAATTTTAAGGTGTTATACTCGTCACTACTTGATGGCGCAGAAACATGGACAATGAATAACAGGTTAGAAAAGAGTATTTAAGCCTTTTAAATGTGAGTATATAGAAGATTGGGTCGCATTACTTGGCAAAGAGAAGAAAACAAATTTAGAGAAATTGGAAAAGTTGGGGGTGAAAAGAGAATTAATGACCGAAATTACGGTTAGACTGTTACGTTATTTTGGTCATATAACAAGACATTCCTCTTTGTTGAAGACCATACTGGAGGGTAGGGTGGAAGTCAGTCGTTCAAGAGGCAGACAACTCTTTAAGTGGGTGGATAACATCAGGAGATTGACTGGAAAAAGCCTCTCAAATTGAACAATTACGGCAAGAGATATAGTACATTGGAGATTCATAGTAGACGACCTTCGATGCGGAGATGGCAACTGAACTGAACTGAACTGATTCGCTGAATTTTCAATTTGCTATAGAGGCCAAAATCTAAAAACTGGAAATCCGACGGATGGACATAGTAAAACGACTGTAAATGTGTAAAACGACTGTAAAGGTTACAGAACGACAAACACATTTTAAAAGTTTGACGGTCACATATACGGCACACAGAGGGAGATTGTTACCACTTTCACCTCCCTTCCCTCCACCCAACCCCCAACTACGTGTAGAAGATGACAAGATGAGGTGATTCAATTAACACCTAACAGACAATTGCTTTTTTTGTACAGGATATCAACAATTGTGTATACGATTTAATCAATTCTTCATAGGATTTAAACAAACTTTAACCAATATGTTCTTGTGCGTTCTGTATTGTTTAATTATTAGCGAGCATTTTAAATGTTAGTTATGAAAGTCACAATATATTATTCAATTGTACAAGGCAGATAATCATTATTATGTTTTTCATTTTCACACGCAAGTGATAACATTCGCTAAATTGTGCGTCCTATATATTTTTTTAATCTGTAATCTAAGATCACTAATCTTTCATGAATTTATTTCGTTAATTTTTAGTAATACAATATATCGTGTTTATGTTGTTAATGCCCTTGCGAAGATCTGGTTGGAGGACAAAGTGGATGTTTACCTTCTTTAATAAACAAACAAACAATGGAAGCTGCAGCGATACTAGAGGTCAAAGTCGATATAAACAAACAGGTATGAATCGTTTATCGCACAGCCACAGAAACAAAACTAAACCTATGTTACGATCACAATACCTTCATCAGGGACAAACAACAAACGAATAACATCATCATCCATTGTCGTGTCCATTCTCTTTGTTGTTAGTTATTTTCGAGGTTATTCGTTATTTGTTTTAGTATTTTATTATTCGTTCCCGATGAAGGTCTTGTGGACGTAACGTGGGTTTCGCTTTGTCTCTGTCTCTCGGTGCCGTAACTGCGCCGTACCTGTTTATATTTACACGTACATCGATTAATACTATGATAGCTCAAAGCTATGTTGTATTCAATTACGGGGCTGATGATGCAGCATATCCAAGGAGCTAACAACCATGGGCTCAAAGCTGCAGCCTGCATCAAGGTCGGCGAACCATACCTGACCAAGACCCTTTTCCGCCTCCAAATCGCTTGCTTGGAAACAGGCTGCCATATCGTAGTCTGGCTAAGATAATATGGATCGCAGTGGGAAGGCAGAGCCGGTAACATGACAATAGGGATCGCAGTGGGAAGGCAGACCCGGTAACAAGAGAATGGGGATCGCAGTAGGAAGGCAGACTCGGTAACAGGAGAATGGGGATCGCAGCGGGAAGACAGACCCGGTAACAAGAGAATGGGGATCGCAGTGGGTAAGGCAGACCCGGTACTAAATAAAGTCATCTGAAACCTGATATCTCGGGCCGAAACGTACATTTATCAGTCTTGCTGTAAACTACGGCACCACGGCACAACGTTCTTTTGAAGACAAAACCAAAAAAGAAGATAAAGAACAAGAAGAAGAAGAAGAATATTCACGATTTGTAATTTACAAATGACTGTCCGTCACTCTGTTCTTACTGACCAGGAGAAGAAGATTGTAACATTGCATCTGTATAAGTGTATGTATAGATGGTGTCAGACATTTGACAAAACAAATCATAACATATGTGCACATTGTATTTCTTCGGCTTCGATTACCCATCCCCATCCCATGCCTAATGCCCTTCCACCCCTGCCCTCCTCCCCAAATTATTTGTAAAGTTTTTTTCCAATGCGCTTAATTCAACGTGGAGCCGCGTAGCGCAGTGGTTAGCGCGCTGGCTCAGTGGTCCTGGGTTCATTCCCCAGTTGAGGCGGTAATGTTTTTTTCAGACCGCAATGGATCCCGGGTTCAGTCCGGGAAGTAAAAAACGGCGAGGGAGAGGAGATGGCTACTGCCCTCATATAGCCGAGCCTTTGAAATGTGAGATCGCTAACACCTCACACCCCTACGGCATGCTATGGGATACTTTACTTTTTTACTTTAATTCAACGTTGCTTTTTCAGAGCTCATGGGGTTCCCGGGACCTCTTCAGTGACCCCTTAATATATGTTAAAAAAACTTTACGAATTCTCTTCAAGGGCTTAGCTGGAACTCTTTGAGGATTTGCCCAAACCTCTTAAAGGGCTCAGTTAGAACTCTTTGAGGATTTGCCCAAACCTCTTAAAGGGCTCAGCTAGATTTCTTTGAGGATTTGCCCAAACCTCTTAAAGGGCTCAGTTAGAACTCTTTGAGGATTTGCCCACACCTCTTAAAGGGCTCAGTTAGAACTCTTTGAGGATTTGCCCAAACCTCTTAAAAGGCTCAGTTAGAACTCCTTGAGGATTTGCCCAAATCTCTTAAAGGGCTGGCTCAGTTAGAACTCTTTGAGGATTTGCCCAAACCTCTTAAAGGGCTCAGTTAGAACTCTTTGAGGATTTGCCCAAACCTCTTAAAGGGCTCAGTTAGAACTCTTTGAGGATTTGCCCAAACCTCTTAAAGGGCTCAGAACTTATTGAGGATTTGCCCAAACCTCTTAAAGGGCTGGCTCAGTTAGAACTCTTTGAGGATTTGCCCAAACATCTTAAAGGGCTCAGTTAGAACTCTTTGAGGATTAGCCCAAACCTCTTAAAGGGCTCAGTTAGAACTCTTTGAGGATTAGCCCAAACCTCTTAAAGGGCTCAGTTAGAACTCTTTGAGTATTTGCCCAAACCTCTTAAAGGGCTCAGTTAGAACTCTTTGAGGATTTGCCCAAACCTCTTAAAGGGCTCAGTTAGAACTCTTTGAGGATTTGCCCAAACATCTTAAAGGGCTCAGTTAGAACTCTTTGAGGATTAGCCCAAACCTCTTAAAGGGCTCAGTTAGAACTCTTTGAGGATTAGCCCAAACCTCTTAAAGGGCTCAGCTAGAACTCTTTAAGGATTTGCCCAAACCTCTTAAAGGGCTCAGTTAGAACTCTTTGAGGATTTGCCCAAACCTCTTAAAGAGCTCAGTTAGAACTCTTTGAGGATTTGCCCAAACCTCTTAAAGGGCTCATTTAGAACTCTTTGAGGATTTGCCCAAACATCTTAAAGGGCTCAGTTAGAACTCTTTGAGGATTTGCCCAAACCTCTTAAAGGACTCAGTTAGAACTCTTTGAGGATTTGCCCAAACCTCTTAAAGGGCTTAGTTAGAACTCCTTGAGGATTTGCCCAAACCTCTTAAAGGGCTCAGTTAGAACTCCTTGAGGATTTGCCAAAATCTCTTAAAGAGCTGGCTCAGTTAGAACTCTTTGAGGATTTGCCCAAACCTCTTAAAGGGCTCAGTTAGAACTCTTTGAGGATTTGCCCAAACCTCTTAAAGGGCTCAGTTAGAACTCTTTGAGGATTTGCCCAAACCTCTTAAAGGGCTCAGAACTTATTGAGGATTTGCCAAAACCTCTTAAAGGGCTCAGTTAGAACTCTTTGAGGATTTGCTCACACCTCTTATAGGGCTCAGTTAGAAATCTTTGAGGATTTGCCCAAACCTCTTAAAGGGCTCAGTTAGAACTCTTTGAGGATTTGCCCAAACCTCTTAAAGGGCTCAGTTAGAACTCTTTGAGGATTTGCCCAAACCTCTTAAAGGGCTCAGTTAGAACTCTTTGAGGATTTGCCCAAACCTCTTAAAGGGCTCAGTTAGAACTCTTTGAGGATTTGCCCAAACCTCTTAAAGGGCTCAGTTAGAACTCTTTGAGGATTTGCCCAAACCTCTTAAAGGACTCAGTTAGAACTCTTTGAGGATTTGCCCAAACCTCTTAAAGGGCTCAGTTAGAACTCTTTGAAGATTTGCCCAAACCTCTTAAAGGGCTCAGTTAGAACTCTTTGATGACTTGCTTAAACCTCTTTAATATCTTCCTCAAACCTAATTTGGAACTTCTCCAAACTTCTTCAAGAGCTCTAGCATACATCATTGGAGACTTCCCCAAATCATTTCAGGGACTCACCCAGTCCTCTTTAGGGACTCCTTCATACATGTTTAAGAGCTCCAACAGACATCATTAGAGATTTCCAAATATATCTTTAAGAACCCCGACAAAAAATATAGAGATTCCCATATATATCTTTAAGAGCTCCGACAAAAATCATGAGAGATTCCCACATACATTTTTAAGAGATCTAACAAAAATCGTTAGAGATTCCCACATACATCTTTAAGAGCTTCAACAGACAGCATTAGAGACTCCCACATATATCTTTAAAAGCTCCAACAGACATCATTAGAGATTCCCACATACATCTTTAAGAGCTCCAACAAAAATCATTATCGATTCCCACATACATCTTTAAGAACTACCCAAGATATATGTGTGAAGTCCAAGAGACTTTTACAGAGTCCCTGAAACATTGTTAGTGTCTCCTTGAGCTTACATTGACAACATTATTTTGTTGAAGCATATTTTGTTTTCATCTTGACAATACTAGAGTGTCAATTTATATTAAGACAATTCATTTGTAAATTCGAATATTTGTAAAAATGGTCCTTTGAAGATCTGTTCACAGCTATCAAAAGACGAAAGATGGCCAGGTGCGGGCACGTCGCGAGGTCCAACGGAATTCCCAACTCGATACTACTTGGATCCGTACCGGGACAGAGAGGGCGTGGACGTCCAAGGAAGAGATGGGTGGACAATATCACTGAGTGGTCAGGCCTTCGTCTCGGTGAGATACGTCAGGCGGCGACAGACAGAGAGGGTTGGCGTGGGATTTTCATGTCTTCATGTGTGCCCCAACGACCTGATGGGTTACGGGATGAACTGAACTGAACTGAACTGAAACATGAATTGGTAAAACCCACATAACATAAAATATGTTAAGCTTCAGAATCATTGTTAAAGTTATAACATGCTCCGGTGCCAGTAAGTTTGACAACAGCTGCTTCAAATACACACTACAGTAAATTTACAAATGTTACACATTTCAATTGGTCATTCTAGGTATATATACAAGAAATGTCTGTGTTTGTGCGTGTATGTGTGCGTGTGTGTGTGTACGCGTGTGCGTGATATGTGTGGCATATAAATGTGTGTCAAGTTCTACAAGAACACAACGTAAACGTTTAGCATCGTTGGCGCCCGATGTCTTCTGTTAAAACGTTTTTTGAATATTCTACACCAACAAAATAAACAGAGAAATACAACTATAGCTACTTTGTTCTTTACGTTTGTGTGGTTTTCATTTTTTATCTTTTTATCAGAATGACTTAATTTGGTGTAATTAATACATAGTTATTTAATATTTGTAGTGGTACAGGATCAAACCCTGGTAAACCATATTTAAAAAAAAAAAAAAAAAACAGGTTGTAATATGAAATGCAGGGATTCAGACTTAGCCGTTACAGTCATATCATGCATCCTTACTTTCTCAGGCTTATAAATGTAAGTGCAACAATATCTATTAACCCTATTTTGTGACTATTTGAACACATTCCAATTCAAGAGTGTACAACAGTACACTGGCTCACTTGAACAGTCCCTTTAATTCCTGATTGCATTACCAATACGTTTGCTCATTGAACAGATGCCCAACAACTGCGTGGAGTTGTAGTCTGTATCTAAAAACTCGCATTTTGGTAATTTGCAGCCCAAAATTAATCCGGTTAATATTGAACACACATTTTAAACAGTTGTTTAATTTGTTGTTCAATTTGGTTACATGTTCGCCATGCATTAAGCATCATATAAATTACTGACAGCAACAGCAATGTGGTAGGCGTGAAGAATGATATGTATCATATGGACAGCTCAGCAAGGAGTCCAATGAAAACATATACGTTATAAGAGGACGCTACATAAGAGTGGTACACCAGGTGGAAAGAACAGGGCCACTGTAATCATCTAAGTATAACCTAAATGGTGACTAAAGAGAACAATGCATGTGGCTAGCTGTTTCATAATTTAGAACCATTGCTACGTACTAAAACCACCCCTGAATGTGTTTAGATACATGCTTCCGGTAGTAATGAACGTATGCCTCACGTGGAGCGAGAGGTGAACGAAGAAGGATATCGCTGGTAAAATGTAGAAGACAGGTCAACATGATTGAATACATGCTCATAATGAAAGGCCTGGAAAACCTAGTGAGAACGGCACAGATGAAAGGAAGGCAAGGGATGTCTTAAGGACGGTAGAGAATATTGATATGTTGGCATGATAAGCTAAAAGTGAAACAATAGAGGATAAAAATGGCAGAGAATAGTGATATGTTGGTATGATAAGCTAAAAGTGAAACAATAGAGGCTAAGAATGGCAGAGAATAGTGATATGTTGGCATGATAAGCTAAAAGTGAAACAATAGAGGCTAAGAATGGCAGAGAATAGTGATATGTTGGCATGACAAACTAAAGGAAAACAAAGAAGAGCTGAAGTGCAGGAAAGGACATTCGATCGTGGAGGGAATTGATCGTTCAACGCCGTGTAGAGTATACGCCACTGATAACATCAGTCACAGATTCGACAATTTACAATCATGTACGAGCACATGAATCAAAACTGCGTTTATTATTAAGCACTATTACACATCTAAAAATAACTCTGGGATGTTTATATTCATTGCTGGGATAAATCTGTGAAAGATTAATTCTGTTCTCTTCCTAAGAATCGACTTCACTGCACTCCGGCATATCCCTATGTGGTCTCTCTCTCTCTCTCTCTCTCTCTCTCTCTCTCTCTCTCTCTCTCTTTCTATCTTATTCTCTCTCAGTAAATGGCAAAGTGTGTGGATACTGATGGTTCCTGCAGCTCGTAGGTTGAACACACTTATGTGCCATCTTCTCCTGCGCCCCAGTTTGCTTGAACATTGTTCGATATCAGAATGTCACTGCTATCCCAAATCTAGTGTACCCGTAGTAGGTGCATCTGATGCCAGCTCTTTCTTTGCCCTGAACCCCAGAATGACCTGCCTGTAGACCCACACCAGCCCCTGCAGGTGTGATGCTTCTATAGCTGCCATCCCGTCATGCCTTATCCAGTCATCCTGTAGCTTCCGAAGTAAGGATTAGATGTCTGACACGATAAATGCCCGTTAAATAAATCACTAATAGCCAACTCAGAGCTGTAATCACTGCTTCCATCTCCATTCAAGTACTGGAGGTTGCTGTTCTGTTTGACCAGTTCTGCTCAGCGACGACCTGTCCTCTCACTCTAGTAGAGAAGCCGAAACCAAATATCTCGTTGTGTAGCACCAATGTATACTCGTATGTATATTTTATGGCATCACTATACTGCATTTTGTTATTTATCAGCCAGTGTTCTCAAGTGGTGTCATACCGTTGCAACACTCTGCATTCTCTGCCCAGGGTTTTGATGATTATGGTAATATGGCTCATTCTATTCCATTTGAGTATCGTCTCAACTGTGATCACCAGTCAAATTGTTCTCTCTGCTTGTGCGATATATAACGCTACTCTCTTGATTCTTGATCCATTGATATATGATATGGTATTGTACAGTTGGTGCAACCTGTTTGTAGTAACCCACATATATGCTTTGACATGTGGCAATTTATATCTGGATGTCACAGACAGAAGTTCAAGGATTTGCATCCCTTTATTTTGGATATGTTCACACTGTAACCTTGATAGTGTGAGGATGTCTAGTCCATAATCAACAATTGAGAGTACCAAGTGATGGTGTAGGATAACAAGCAGTCGTTGTTCCATATTTGCCGCTGCTATGATCTTGAGAGACCCAAGACCTTGCTTGCACCACTGTGTGGTCTGGTCGAATTGCTATCTATATGAAAGGCTATCAAAATCGGTTATCCCGAGGTAACATAGGAATAACAAAGATGGCGCCATACCGACGACGGGTCTAATATTGCTCTGGTGTTTTAGTTCATTGTGGATGCCGCCTGACTACGGGTTTGGCTGAAGCTCACACTAGTCGACGACTTGCATTTGTGTTCACGTAAACGTGTCGCTGATTCCTATTGGGACTAGCTAGCTCGTTTATTTTTTATGTTTTCTTCCCTCCGATTATCCTGGCATGGACATCGGCTATTTGAATTAGTACTACATTTAAACCGGTATCGTATTTTCATGGTCTAGTGCACACGGCTGAACTTCGCCAGACTGGCGCCCTTCGCCCTAGCTGCAGACCGTGTCGGTTTTGGTACGACTATGAAATTGTAGACACTTGACTATAATGGACTGGTAAGAGATTCCCAACAGATCACTCACACGCTAAGGGATGTCCCTACGACCTCTTGTGGTTTTGGGATTGGAAAGAAACACAACGATAAATGTCATCCCACTCCGCAACCTTTCGGGATACCTATTTACAGGAAAGGCTTCGGGAGTAAACCCTGAGAAAAAACCCCGAGCATCCTGTGCTATCTCTAGTCGTCTCAATAATGTCTTGCCACTGACCAAAGGTAGCTCAGGACGAGAAAGTGAGGTTGACAAATGACGCAGTTCCTTTCACGCTTAAATACAAATCCCCGCGCAAGTCACCCATTTCAGCGGACACATGAAGAAAATATTGTCCAAATGGCTGAACAGAGAGAGAGAGAGTGGTCTTCATCACATATGATGGACGAAGATCACCCCGAGGTATTTCCCCCTATAACGGCTATCAATGGCACATCTATCAAAGGTAACAATTGGGAGATCAGCCTTCACTATATATTTGTTCAAGGAACACCACATCGTGCAGGTTTTTAGAGATCTCCTGGACGTTTTTAACCATCTCATACCTGTCTGACACAGTCATGTACGTCAGGATGTCATTTGCAAATGTTAGTGTTCTTCCTTGCCCTATGGGTTGAATTTATGCCAACTTTATTAAGCAGATGTTGAACAGCACCGGTGCTGCAGTCATGTGCATATCTGCCTTGGCTATGATGTCTCAAATCTGAAGAGATGTTAGCTGATATTCAACTCACCAGTCATTGATTGATTCCACACTGCTTCAAACTGTACACCAGGACTCTAAATATCGACCCGATTATATGTATCCTCGAGATCTACAGCAACTGCGACAGTTTCGTGCATTGACTGGAAACCTTGATACACATCATATGGTACTGTTCAGCATTATCCCACTTCACCTTCGTTGGTCTGTAACTGCCAAGATTATCAGGTAGAATGTGTTCACGTTCTAGATGGGCCACTATCTTCTCTAGCATCTTTCCATAAATGCTCTGTAGCGTGGAATCCTTGCCAGATTTAGGGAGTGGAGACATATAGTTATGGAGCCAATCTTCAGGCACTAATGTTTTCTCTATACTGACATTGAAACCATTCACATAATTGATAGTCTCTGTCTCAATCATCTGCTTACTGTGGCAATACTGTACTCCATCAGGACCTGAAGGAACGCTCTTGCTGGAGCGTATAATATATGCAACTTCTGCCTCAGTTATCAAGTTTGTATAGGTATTTTTTCTGATGGCAGTGTCCAGAACAAGTTTCATTATTTCCTGGTGTACACTCTTTCCCCTTGTCTGTCTGGACAACACACTGAATACAAAATCCAAGGCCTTTCTCTGTATCTGTCTCCAGGGGCGACCTCATGGAGTCCTGAATAGGGGGATGAGCTGGCTTGTATTCTGTCCATTCATCTGCCAATGCATGTGTCAGAACGTCTTAAGAGTATTATCATTAGCAACCCATGTAATAAACTCTTACCACCTCACATGGTGGTTGGACAAAAAGGATCTAGTAGTGCTGCGCCCAATTATCTGGTGTAGTCTATGTAAAACATTGGCCTGGTCAAGTGCCTGAATTCTAAAAAAAACATGTTTAGCTTTCCTGTGTCTGGTTGTTTTTCCTTTACAGATAAGGACATCGCATGGCAGGTGGTCGCCCTCATGTGCACCCACTAATTAGCGGTGTGTTGGGTGGGTAACATCACTTGATATCAGTGTCTTTTTTTCTTTTTTTTTGTTTTTGCGTTCGCCTTATTTCTCTAATCCCCAAGGCGGTGTGCGTTGCACTGTGGTTTTTATTTTGCGCCTGTCGGCCCAATGCATCCGACTTCAGCATGCTTTTTATGTAAGGGTCTGCTTCCTCCTGCATTTTCTAAGGGTTTGCTTCCCCGGGGTAACGGCCGGTGCTGTGATGGGGATCGAACCCAGCACCTTCGGATTGTGAGCCGTGCCACTTATCCACTAGGCCACGCCGTCGCCGATATCAGTGTCTAATCATTCACACTTCTGTGTCCACAGGCCTAGATGTTAATCTGTTGGTCGTCCATCATTGACGACTGTGAGGTTTGTGTCGAGTAGTGCCTGGTTCAAAGCGACCCCTTGCCTATTTTAAGTGGCATTTCACCACTCCATCAATCAAGTATTATAATCATCAGTAATGAGACGTTTTTTGTCAACACTTCTGACAATTCTGCCAAGAAATCCCATTTTCTCTAAACCTATATTTTAATGTGCAGTACTATGTCAGATCAGGTCAGGTCATCCCGTAACCAGTGAGGTCGTTGGGGCAAACATGAAGACATCCTCACAACCCCACGCCACCCTTCTGTGCCAGCGACTACTGCCTGTGGCTCTTCTGGTCGGAGATTGGTCCATTCTTTTATGTTGTCCTCCCACCTCTTTTTTTCTCTTAACTTAACTTAACGTCTTTATACTGGTTTGGAAGACTGCAGAATCTGTATACAACCAGTTTGATTTACATTACCTTGTTCTAAAAGCTATGCGCATCCAATTTATTCTTCAATGCCTTAACTGTCCCTGTCTCCACTACCTCCTGTGGCAATGCATTCCAAGCATTCACCACTCTCTGGCTAAAAAAATATTTCATAATATCTAATCTGGACCTCTCTTTGGTGAACTTGTAGCTATGTCCTCTTGTTCTTGTGGGTGGCTGTAATTTAAAAAAAACTTGTTATAGTCTAATTTATTCATTCCTCTGATCATCTTACAAACCTGTTTTAAGTCACTACGAATTCTTCTCTCTTCTAGACACTGTAGGCCAGTTTTTCTCTTTCCTCATAACTGTAATTCTGGAATCCCACTATCAGCTTTGTCGCTATTTTTTGGGTATTCTTTCCAGCATGAGTATATCCCCTCTATGATAATGACTCCAAACTTGTACACAATACTCCAATCTAGGTCTAACTAATGCTTTATATAGTTTGACTTTCACTTCTTTGCTCCTATGTTGTTTAGTATTTCCTTTTATCATCCCTAACTTTGAATTTGTCTTTTTCACTGCTACCTGAACTTGCTCACTCATCTTATCTGTATGATCTATTATAACCCCTAGGTCCCTTTCTTTATCTATCTTTCTAATATTGTTCTCTCCCATTCTGTAATTATGTTCCACATTGTATCTATCCATGTGGATGACTGCACATTTATCTACATTAAACTCCATTTGCCAGCTTACAGACCATTCTTGAATTTATCTAATTGCGACCTCAATATATCCACTTCTACTTTAGATGAGATACTACTGCATAGTTTTGTGTCATTAGTAAATTTTGCAATCATGGATCCCATATCAATGTTCAAATCATTTATATATATATATATATATATATATATATATATATATATATATATATATATATATATATATATATATCAACAGCAAAATTGGTCCCAAAACCTCTTCGTCCGCTGCCTTGCATTTTTCCGTGCAGGGTCGTACTTTCAAGACCATGTGATCTCGACATGTGACCGTGCCAAGCGAGTTTCCTTCTTTTTACAATTGCCAAGAGGTCTTCATAATAACCTATTGCTGTTTTAATTCTATCTCTTACTTCCTCATTTGTAACTCGATCTTTGTCCGTTACGTTTAAAAATCTTCGGAAACATCTTATCTCCAAGACCTATATCCTTTGCTGAAGGTCAGCTTAATCTGTCCATGTCTCACAAGCATAGAGGAATATTGACAGGACCAATGTACGCATTAATTTGATTTTCATGCATAGTGTTAACCGTTTATCTTGCCAGATTTTGTTAAGTCGTGCAAGCGCTGCTATTGTCTGTGCTATTCTGGCCAACACCTCAACTTTTGATCCTTCATCACTGACAATCGAACCCAGAAATTTAAAACGGTCATCCACTTCGAATTCCTGGTCATTAGCTTGTATCCTACTATTGAAGCCCTCGGCGTTGATGTTCATTAATTTTGTCTTTCCAGCGTTTATCTCCATACCATAGTCAAGAGCTGTTTCATCGAGCCATTCCTGGAGCTCTGTTTCTGAACCTTCAACCCGTCGATATCATCTGCAAAGCGAAGGTTGGTTATCGTTCGGCCCCCTATCTTGACAGTACCAACGCGACCTCCAAGTGCCTCACTCATAATTCCCTCAAGGATATATTGAAAAGTGTTGGAGAAAGTGTACAACTCTGTCTCACACCGACCAATGTGTGAAACCAGTCACCTGTCCCACATTCACAAGAACTGCGCTGGACGCCTTGTCATACAGGTGTTCAAGGATCTTTATAATATTTCTGTTGATTTTATACATCCTCATCGTTACTCTTAGCGCTTTATGCCATACCCTATCAAACGCGTTCTTAAAATCAACAAACACATGATACAGTTTCTGCTGCTGTTCTAGATATTTCTCGCTTAGCAGAACTTAAATTAAATATATGCTCTGTAGTGCTTCTTCCCTGTCTGAACCCTCCTTGCTCCTCGGCAATGATGTTCTCTGCTTGGGGTTTCAATCGGTCGAGGATTAATCGAAGCATGACTTTGCTAGGGTGGCTATTGAGGCTTATTGTTCTGTAATTTTGGCACAGTTTTAGGTTTCCAGGCTTATGTAACAGTATAACTATTGATTTCGTCCATAAGTCCAGACAATTTCCTGTCGCCTATATTTTGTTGCAGATGTGTGTCAGGCCTTCCACCACTACCTCCCCACCTGCTTGTAAGAGCTCTGCTGGTATATTGTCCACGCTGGCCGCCTTCCCTCTTCTCAATGTCTTTACCGCTGCAGCTACCTCTTCCTTCGTTATCAGTTGGTTATCCTCTATAGTTGTTGTTGTTGGACGGATTGTTTTCTCATGTTCGTTTCGTCCCTCATAGTTGTATAAATATACCTATATTAAGTATATTCCAATGTACAGTACTAAATCTATATTCCAATGTACAGTACTAAATCTGTTTTCCGATGTACAGTACTAAATCTGTATTCCAATGTACAGAACTAAATCTATATTCCAATGTACAGTACTAAATCTATATTCCAATGAGGGGAATGATTTTGGTTTGCTGAATCTGAAATAATGACAGTACCTCAGGAAAAGTTTTAAAAAAAAATGATAACCCAAAACCTATTTCTACGTGTTTATTCCTGGTGCTTATTCCCTGTGATTATTCCTGGTGTTTATTCGCTATTCTTATTCATGATGTCTATTCTCGATGCTTATTCATGGTGTCTATTCTCGATGCTTATTCATGATGTCTATTCCTTGTGTTTATTCTCTATGCTTATTTCTGGTGTCTATTCCTGGTTTTTATTCTCGATGCTTATTCCTGGTTTCTATTTCTGGTGTTTATTCTCGATGCTTATTTCTGGTGTCTATTCCTGGTGTTTATTCCTGATGTCTATTCCTGGTGTTTATTCCTGATGTCTATTCCTTGTGTTTATTCTCGATGCTTATTCCTGATGTCTATACCTGGTGTTTATTCTTGATGCTTATTCATGGTGTCGATTCCTGATTCTTATTTCTGGTGATTATTCGTGGTGTTTATTCCTGATGTCTATTCCTGGTGTTCATTCCAGTTGTTAAGATCCACCTGGAGGATATATTACTGGATTACTGTTCTTCAGCGGCGTTTACACCATTGCGGAGCCCAACTTCTCTTCCAACGGTCTCTGTCTTGGGCCACGTTGGGCCAGTGAATGTGGCATCGTAAATGTTATTGGTGTCTTCCCTGTGGTCGTTTCTCTAGGGTGCCATATTGCTGTTGCTCTGTGCTCCAATGATCGTCCGTTCTTCGCAATAAGTTCCCCCTCCCCACGCTTCATCTTGTCTGCATAAATAACTGCATCTTCCACCAGGGACAGTTGTGAAGCCCTTTTTTGTGCGCTGACTATGAAACATGAGGCCAACCATGCATCTCTCGAGGGAGGCTGTCAGGATATATAAGGCTCAGAATTGAGGTACTTGCGTATATTGCTATCCTTCTGTACATGAAGTGTTTTTACTTGACGTCCCCATTTTGTGTACAATACAAGCACCATATATATTTTGTGTAAGGATCTCTATCAAGAGTACATAAAGTAACAAATCAATAATAGCTCCATATATAACATTCACATATTTATTTGTTCTACACATATAGAGTGGACAATAGATAGCATGACATTATGCAAAATAAGAGAACAAATGTCGGTAGGGATAATTGGCCTGGGATATGCTGATGTACACGTATGTTCAATCCCTGACCTACCACCTTTCTATAGCAAAAGTTGTGACAAGATGTAAACATGCTGATGACACAATAAATGAACAAGAAAGCTTAACAAGATGTACATGAAATGTTATTGATTTTATTGTAATACACTAAGTATTCATTTTGAAAAATATAAATAAATATGACGCAGTTACAACACTGTGACAGAAACAAATGAAATAATTGTTCTGGCCACAAGGCCTTTGATAGGGACAAAGAACAATCTAAAATACCTAATGAATCACCAAAAAAAACCAATGATAATGGACTTTACAATGGAAACAATAGGACTTCAAGTAGCAGCCATTAAAATGAGAGTGACCAGGAATCTGTGAATGGCGGTGTACTAATTATGGCAGAGTCAGTCAAACAAGAAATGATTACACAAAATAACATATATTATAAAATATTGTACAAATGAATAAGTTCATATGTTCATACATACGAAGAAATACAAATATGTGTAATACATACAACAAGAAGCATATGTACATATGTACACCAACACATGCATAGCGAGAGAGACACATACACACTATATATATATTTAACTTGGTCATGAAACTTTAAGGCTTTCTTTTGAAAATGCTTGATAGCAAAATTCAGGGGGAAAAGAAGAGGACATCCAATAAACAGTGAAATCACACAAATGTGGAAGATCATTGGCATGTAGACTTATACTGAGCTGAAGAGATTAGCTGAGAACAGAGGACAGTGGAGTGACTTTATGAGAAGACTTCAGTATAGGCTTCTGGACTTACTGACATGATGAGGATGATTGAAACATACATACATATACAGACACATATATGAGGATACAGAGATTAACGTATAAATTTAATATGAGCTAGATAGAATAAGAAAAGGTGAGAGAATGAGTGAAATGATTTTACAGGGGAGCTTAAAAAAAAGGTACAGAATGTATCCAATCATAAATGTATAGGCATATGAAAGCTAGAATGATTCTCCAGCTCAAACAGTTATCTATCATTAGAGAAACAGGAGACGAGAACAGTGACCTTGATTTCAACCTTACAGTTGTGTTATAGACTATTGAAGTGGTTGGCAAACAGAGAGATTTTAGAAATATCATTGAAGGTTTCATTTGCTTCTTTCCCAGTGTCGTAACTGAGCAATATATTTGGATGCTTTTATCAACCTATGATCTCCAGTTCAGCAATTAATGTTGCTATTAAGTATTATTTTTTTCTATAAATGTAATAGTTGACACAAAGTTTGATGTACAACACTGGTCATCTAGCATTCAAAACTAATTCTAACTACCACTGCAACCAAAATTCACACCAAATACATTATCAACAAGGGATACTATTTCTCCCAGCAAAAAAATATCAAATCATAAGTTGGAATAGGCATGATAGAATGCAGTAAAATATAGAAGCACACAAATACAATGTTCATTTAAGTATTGAATTTTAAGTCTACATTAGTGTCAGAACATGAAAAAGCCTATTCTATGTGGACACATCCATTTCCTTGCAGATGTGATGTAGGTTGCAAGTGGTTGGTGCATATAATTTTATATTGTATAACTATTTTGTGCAATAAGCAAGCAGAGTCAGCAAGAATGGGAATGTCATATGACACCATTGCTTGAGCTCATGAATTACTGTGGCATGCATGCATAACGAAACAGTTCTCCTATGATCTTTACGGAACCACAATCTAAAACAGACAGAAATTAAGTAAACAACTTGGTTTTCATTTTGTGTCTGTATTATATTTTCTGTGTATGTCATGTGAAATTTATGAAAAAATAACTGTCCTAGAACATGTACAGAATAAACACATTAATAATGCTGCTTACATTTGTACCCGGGTGAAAAATGTAAAGAACACCTACATTTTTCAGTCATAATACATTTCTCAATCTGGTGAGGAGCAATTCTTTCAATGGTAAGCTTATATACACCAATAATAAACTCATTCAAACCCATACAAAATTGAAAACCCTGTTTGTCATCCTTGTCTTTCTGATAACCTGTCACATGTAATATTTCAAAATGTTGAACTTCATTTTCTTGACTCTTTGTTATTCCTTACAAATGATTTCATCTCCACTACATCTAGCTCCTTACAGGAAACATGTAGAAAATTGTTTTCGACAATTCTGCAGGGATTGTTTCTGTAGGAATTTATTTTACATGTTAACTCATTCACTCTCACGCGCCAATGTATCGGCTTCCTGATTTTTTCAGAAAACTCAGGAGCCGATGTATTGGCTTTTCCGACTCTGTTCACAAAATCACATATTTTCCCATTCTTAGTTCTTCTAAATGTTTTATTTTGGTTATTGAAGGAAGTTCAGATTTTGAACTTTTCATTTCTGGAAGCGAGCATGGGTTTCATTGAAAAAATGTTTATTTTTGTAGAATTGAAAAAAAAAATTATTTTGAGGGCAGCCTTGATGGCCACATGCCCCTTCAGCCAGACTAAATATAGTTTCTACAGTACAAGTTTGGTAATAGATAGATTATACTAATACTAGCGATAGTGATGATGAAGGTATAAATCATTCTGATAGCGGTTTTTCAATTTTTTT
Organism: Ariolimax columbianus; assembly: GCA_036924085.1. NCBI lineage: Eukaryota > Metazoa > Mollusca > Gastropoda > Stylommatophora > Arionidae > Ariolimax > Ariolimax columbianus. Next base: position 32,946,462 of record JAVGWX010000003.1, read on the forward strand.
TATCTAGTCTTAGTTCTAAGTCGAATGATGAAAGTGAAACTAAATCTACTGATGAGGGGGTGGTGCCCTCTTTTTTCTGAAGCAATGGTAATAACAGTGGAACAATTCAGTAAAGGTTCAAGTTCTTGCACAGTCATGCTAGTGTGTATAATATAAATCTGTGTGTGTATATTTTGAATACAGCAGGAACATTCTTTTTGGGTGTGCGTGAATTATAAACACTGATGCTGGCGATGACTGCTGCTTTCATTTTGAGCCCTTTTTAAATTTCACAGGCCTTCAGTCAAAATTAATAGGTCTACTATGAAAATAACTGCACTAAATTAGGTGTCACTTTTAGAACATCTTCCCTTGTGGATTACCGTCAATAGAAAGTCATTCGGTTATTCATGTATTGGTTTAGAGCTGATTAATATGTTGATGAGGAGAACGTTTCATTTTTCATAATTTGTAAAAATAACAAATGATTATGCAACTATAATCCCTCATACACAAATGTTCATGTAGATTTGTGAAATATATGTATTCCATTGTTTTCTGGACTCAGTTATGAACAGTTTAGTATATAATGTGTGTTATTTCATTGAACCTTTATTGAAGATAAATAGATCACAACTAAGTGATGCTGTGTTTTGAGTTTTACATAAGAACAAAATCGCTCTCAGAGGACCAACATATTCTTCTTCTTCTTCGCACGCTGTCAGACGTCAACCTGTATTTGTTCGAAGAGAGCAGCTGCCATCCTGAGGCTGTCGACATTGCCATAGAGCTTGTCTAGTGTTGCCACTGGTGATGGCCACATCTGCTTTCTCTGGTCCTCGTATGTAGGGCAGTTTTGCAGCAGATGTTCAGCGGCCATTTTCCCTGTACCCCAAGTGCATTCGCCAGTGCCACCTATCTTCAGTTTATTGAATAGCTGGTTACTCAGTCTGTTGTGGCCTGTGCGGAGCCTTAAGACCATGACCTGCTCTCTTCTGTTCAACTGGACCAACATATTCTGAAGTGCATGAATTAAGATTGATACTCTCATGCACAACCTTCTTACAGTTCCTTTGACAACATGTTTTTTAGGTGGCAGTGGACATATTCTATGTTGTTTAGGAGCCACACAGGTACAAGTTGAAATAGGCTTTCAAAAACAACAACTCTGCATTTAAACATGGTCTTACAACTGATAGTTTTGCTTAAAATACAGACTTATTAAACTACATTTCTAACAATATGAAACCTATGGTGGAAAGCCTAAGCAAAGCAATACTGCAAGCAGCCACCGAGACCATCCCAAGGGGGGCAAGGAAAAACTACAAGCCATATTGGAATCATGAACTGCAGAAAGCTGAGGATGAAGTCTCAAATGCTAGGAACATTGGCAGAGAGAGAACAATCTATGGAAGCAAATATCGCCATCAAGGCCATCACTGCGAAATTCAAAAGAACACTGAACCAAATAACAAGGGACGAAAAAAAAAACAGAACGAAGAGTCCAAAAGGCTTATTAGAGCCAGATACATGGCCAAATGGGAAACAGAACATACTGACTACACAAAAAATGATGCTTATTACCAGTTGAACAGAAGAGAGCAGGTTGTGGTCTTCAGACTCCGCACAGGCCACAATAGACTGAGGTACCACCTTTTCAATAAACTGAAGATAAGTGACACTGACGAATCCACTTGTGGCACTGGAAAAATGACCGCTGAACATCTGCTGCAAAACTGCCCGACATACGAGGACCAGAGAAAGCACATGTGGCCATCACCAGTGGCAACACTAGACAAGCTCTTTGGCAGTGTCGACAGCCTCAGGATGACCGCTGCTTTTTTCGAAAAAATACAGGTTGACGTTTGACAGTGTTAGAAGAAGAAGAAGAAGAAGAAGAAGAAAGGTAAAGGTAGTCAGTCTCATAGTGGACATTGCTGTCAGGGATGAAATGTTAATAAGCCTTAGCTTTTTATGAAGTCGAGTAGCCAGTTCTCTTCCTGGCAGACTTCATTTCTAAGAGTGAGCCAGGTGCTTGTTTAGAGCTGGGTTGACCAGAGCAATTGAATTACAGTGATAGAGCTTTGTAACTGTGCTATGAGGAGCGAGCACTGGTAAACTCTGCTGCTCACATATTACGTACTAGTGTCAAATTGATTGCTAGATAAATATTACCAGGTTGTTATAAGTGATTGGAACAATTATTAGGATATAAACTAACTGCAAGTCATCAATTTGTTTGGTACACAAACATACAAATTATGTAACATAAAATGTAAAATTTATTTTAAAACATAAGAGGTATCAGTAATACTGTATTTAACAATATTATATGGTGCACGGTTAACTACTTTTCTGGTCGATAGAAAATATATTGTTAAAGATCCATAGGCCGTGCCAGGATAGAAACAAAACAGAAACCCATGTTACAGCCATGTGGCCCTTGTCGCGGACAAACAACAAATCAACACACCTAACTATTTACAAAATTAAGCAAAAGACAATGCACATGTATATATATACAGCACACATAAAATGAGTCATAATTCATACTAAACCAAAAGATAGTCTAACAACTATGCAGCATATAACCATATCAACTACACAACAAAAATGCACACAATAAATATAATTATTAGGTCAAGAGGATGTCACAGAATAAAAACAAAAAATTAATTTCCCCTGCCATATTTTTAGAGAAAAGCTACATAAATGCTATAAATCATATTCAACAAACATTTTAAAACCATAGATTCACTTAAACTATTTATACATTTTTTTAAAACTGTAGAAGCCGGCAATTACTCTGCAGTATACAATAACAAATTAATATAATTACTTGCTCATTTATTATCCAGACAGCTCTGGTCTATAAATTTAACACAGTCCAGATTTATTTAAATATAGCTTGCTATGTAATCAAATTCAGAGGTTGTGATAGTTGAATGGTAAGATGCTGACCTCTCAAGACCCAAACACAAGTTTTAAACTGTGTATTCTATTGAATCACACAAGTTTCAAGTGTTCTCTGGTCTAAATGGAGGTGTAACTAGTGTCCAGTCCTACTGGTATTGGATGATAAACTCTGAGGATCTGTGTATATGCTGAGCATGTAAAAGAGCATTTGGTAGTTTAAATAGAAAAAAGCAGATTATAAGCCGCTGCCCAGCAAAAATCATTAGGTAACAAAATTCTAGCTCAATCATTGTCTGCATGAAGGCCAAAAGGACCTCCATAATGCAAAGTGGAAAGTTACAACAGACCAATTTTCAGTTTGTCTGCACACTCAATTACAAGTATAAATGACCTTTACACCTGCTGGGTAACAAATGAGTAGCTAAGTGAAGTGATTTTCTCAAATTCTCTGCACATAATCAATAGCAATAATTGCCACACTCAAATGGCCCATCAAACTGTATTTAGATGTTAGCAATCAGTAAGGCTCCAAATTAGTTAAGGTATTTGAACCAGTACCCTACGGCATATTATTTCCTTTGAGCATATAGATATTTTCGATAGAATAAACTAATGTGTAATCATTTTAGCTATTTATGTAAAAATGATCAATATTTTGTTATAACAGAAACATTTATTATGATTCACAAGAGCCTATCTTCAATCAAATTTGACAGGAACACTGATCTAATATCAAATATTGTAAAACCTTGACTTTACTTCACACAAGAGCCTGTCTTCAATAAGATTTGACAGGAACTCTGATCTGACATCAAAAATTGTAAAACCTTGACTTTACTTCACACAAGAGCCTGTCTTCAATACGATTTGCAACACTCTCTTCTCACTGCATAGACACCAAGTTTGATGTTCCAATTGACGGGTCTGTAAATAGGTACATGACTTACTGTCAGGGAAGGAAAGACAACAAAGAACAGAACTGGTTACTTCACCACACAAAAAAACTGAGGCCTAGCACAATGAAGTCTCAGAAACTTTATTCCTGACTGTAAGTAGTCTCAGCTATGGGACGACCTTTATGTTTACATATAACTATATTTATATTTCATTATAAATTAATATAGTTTTAGTTTTCAGTTTAGTCGAAGAATCAACATCATTGCACACAGTTTAATCCATAAGTGCTGTGTTCTTCTCCGTATTTTTAGAGAATCTTAGCACAATGCATGAACTCCGTTCCACTGGCGATGATCTCGTAATAGATTGGGTACATTTTTAGCATACTTTTTAATTTTGCCCAGGCAACGGCCGTTAAGCCTACTCTTTTAGATTTCCAACTGCCGAGGGATTTATAACGTGCACCACCCTGCACATGGGCATCCAATCTCTACTACCCAGAGATCCAGAGAAATACAAGAAAGTCCACATGAAAAATCCTTGTCTCCACCATGATTTGAACTCGCGACCTCCACCTTCTGTGGCCGATGTCATACTTCGAGACCACTCAGTCCCCTATAATTAATAAATCATGCTATTAACACTAATTTAACATGTGACCTAAAACAGCTACCTCAATCACTCAGGTAAAACTCACAAATAATTTCTCCTGACTTATTGAACTGAACAAAAATTCATTTATCTGCATGAAATGTCAGTGAGGGTTCCAGTTGTCTTGCATTATACTGGATTTTCCCTGTTCTAGAATGTTCCACTTAGAAACTGAACATTAATGTGTCAGAGATTGTACTTCTTCACACATGCTGGTATTAACATTTCACTACAATGCATCCCAAATCTGATCAATCTGGAAAATGTTGAAATGACATTAGCTGATCATAGATTGCCACAGCTGTCATTAATTCTGTTAATCAATTCTGTAGTCGACATACTTCTATTGAATTATCTTCAACTTTCCAGCTTTTCCCTTTACGTAATTGGTCAGTTTTTCATACAAAGCATTCATTAAAATATTTTATTGGTATTTTATAATCAGATTTGTTTAACATAATTCTCTTTTTTTGTTTCTGTTGTTTCAGTTTACTCAGTCTTTAATAAAAACCTATTTAGGTCTAAACATCAGTTAATGTTTGTTACTGTCTGTTATGTAAACTAAACTATTTTTTTTATTTCACTTATAATTTGTATTGAATTTTGCTGCAGTCTCACATGTATGAGGTCTGTTCAAAATTTATCAGACCTATATCCAGGAAAAATACAATTACTCATCTGCAGATCTGAATTCCTAATCCCCTTTAAAATACTCTCCTTTGGACTAAAACTTTTCCCAGTGGTCCCGCCATTGTTGGAATCATTTCAGGAAAGCCTCTTTGGAAATGTAGTACTGCTGGGCCCTTGTGTTCCGCATGTCTTCTCCTGACTCAGATCGGGTCAATTTCAGTGGTAATTTCGACTTGAGGATCAGCCAAAAATCACAAGGGGCAATCTTGGGAAAGTAGGGAGCCTGGCAAACCAGAGAAATGTGTTTGGCCAAGAAAGTCTGAATCAGATGTGAAGAATGGGTGGATAACTTTCATGATGGAGCTGCCAAGTTCCTGTTGCTTACAGATCTGGTCGTTTGCATCACAAAGATGAAAGACAAGCCACTGGTAGTACTCTTTGGTAATGTTTTAGCCTTTTTGGTTCATACTCGTGATGCACCACCTCATGGGAGTAAAAGAAAACAGTCAACATGACTTTGATGCACGCACCTGCCTTGTTTTTCTGGCATCTAGCATAATGAAAGTCTCCACTGTGATGACTGCATCTTGTTTTATGGGTCGTACCTGTAAACTCGCAAATCATCACCAATGATTATGGTGATTATTATCCAACATCACTGCAAGACAGAGTTGCCTCTGTTCTCTTATTAGCAGCTGTGGCTCAAATTTCATGGACACTCTCAGCATGACGCTGTGCATGGACAAAACCTTGCACAAAATGGAGTGTACCAAACTAATACTTATCCCCACCTCATCTACAAGTTTTCAGATGGTAACACATTAGTTCTGTGTGACCAAAGTCCACACTTGGTTAATGACCTCATCATTTAGGCATGTTGAGGGTCGACCCAAATATGGTCTGCTTTCCATCGATGCGCTGCTATCTCTGAAATGATTATACCACTTCTTAATTCATCATTACCAAAAACTTGTTTAAATTTCTGAATGGTATCCACCTAGGTATTACCAAGCTTTTGATCAAATTTGAAGCAATACCTCTCCATTATTTTACAGCAAATGAAAATACGATGGATGTTCACTATACTCACTCACTCCAAGGCTGACTGTCGGCAAATGACACTTTTTGCGAGTGGAAAAAAATTTGTGCATGCACATGTAGGTTCCCTACACCTATCTGCTGAAGGACATTTCCTTTGCTTCATCTGTTTCCATGGGAACAAAATTAAGGTCCAATAAATTTTGAACAGATCTCACATATGGTTACCTAACTTGTCTTTGCTCTTGCCGTTTGTGCCTGTTGGAATTCTTTTCCCAATGTCTAGTAAATAATGTACTGGTCAGCATCCTGACCTTGCTTGTAACAGGTGATGGCTTATTTAGATTAATCCAATGCGATAAGAATGGATCCAATCTAACAATAATTGATTAATATGAATGAACTAATAAAGCCCAGTGAATTACATTCTAACAGTAAAGCTAACCTAACATTTAAGTTAATTCATGATGATCATTTAACATAATATTGACCTGAATGTGAATGAAGACCAGTAAATTGGTAAACTAGTTCAAAGCAGCCAGATTTTCATTAGACCCACAGCAATGTTAAATTCTGTGAGGTTATATATTTTATTTAAAAAAATGGAAAACATGCAGATGACTACAGTTGCAATGACATTTATTTTTCCAAGCACACTGAAGACATATGAAATGTTATACAGAATCAAGATTACTGAACTCCAGACAGACTCACAAGTACTCAGCCTCTCACTCACTCAGCAAATTATGAAGAGTAGGGACACTGATAGTACATTTCTGCTTCATGCTACCAGGTACCCCTCCCTGTGTAAGCAATGTTTGATGTCAAACTCCTGCAATATGTGTATTGTCGTTCATCCATTAAAGTATCATCATCTAGCAGACACTCATTGATTGATTTGTATATATCTATATTTAATGTTCCCAGTAGGTGGTTTTACAGCCTCTTCACCTTCTTCTTTGATCAACTGATGCTATGCTTCTAGTAGGGTGAGGTTCCAGAAGAATCAACTGAGTCTATGCTTCTAGTAGGGTGAGGTTCCAGAAGAATCAACTGAGTCTATGCTTCTAGTAGGGTGAGGTTCCAGAAGAATCAACTGAGTCTATGCTTCTAGTAGGGTGAGGTTCCAGAAGAAGACTGTGTGCTTCAGGTCTTCGCCGGTCCCGCACAACTTGTCAAGCATGATCGCTTCTCCGGATCAAACTGTCTCTCTAATTGGTCGGTATAAGTAGGCAAGTCCTGCAGGATATGTTCTGGTGTTTGCTTTTGCGATCCACAATCCCATGTGGTGGTGTCTCTGAGAACAATTCTGTGGAGGTAGGCCTTGAGTCTGCAATGTTCCATTCTTAGTCTGAAGATCTTTTTCTGCCCATCTCTGCCAAGTTTTTCTATGCAGTCATTTTCTGGCGTGCAATCTTTGTGCTTGTCTCTCCATTCCGTCCTCATGGATTATTTAATCAGTGTTTTTGCTTTTTTAATAGCTCTGTAGATGGTGAGTCTGTGTGTCACCACTTCTGGCTTCTGCGAGTTGATCTGCTTTCTTGTTTCCAAGGATTGCACAGTGCACCAGAATCCACTGCAGGACAGGATCTGTTTTGTGAGACAGCAATCCGATGTTGTATTTATTTCATGTGAGAGTCAAAGGAAGTAAGAAGACGACTGACTATGGCAATGCAGAAGATAAGAAATATGCAGAACAAAGGGCATAATACAAACAAGGAACTAAAACTAAAGATCCTAAAAACATGCATTTTCCTGTGACAACCTAGAGATGTGAAACATGGACGATTATAAAAACAATAAGAGTGAAGATCAGTGCTTTTGAAATACAGTGCTACAGAAGAGTTCTGAAAATCCCTTAACAAAAAAAGAAAAAACAAATACATCCGGCAAGACCTAAATGTGGAGGAAAATTGGCTCATAAATGATGTAATGACCTGAAAACTGAGGTTTTTTGGACACGTCAAATGACACAACGGACTGGAGAGAGTGGTTATGGAGAACATGGTCACTGGAAAGAGAGGCAGGGGACGACCAAGAAGACGATGGACTCAGGACATCAAGGAGATGCTGGATTTGACCTTGGAGCAGGACGGAAGACTGGCAGAAGACAGAGTTTCCTACAGACAGACTGTCATCAGAGCGATATCCTGCAAAGAACATGCTACATGATGAGAGTCTATTTTGTTTGGAGATTGCTTGGAGTATGCTCCTGGAGTTTCCTAGAACGACTGTTTTCCTTGTAGCTGTGTTTTGACTGATAAGAATCTGAGTTGCTGCATGAACAGCTGTTGATTAAGTTCTCAAATTGGTACAGGTCTCTCCTGCCAGTATGGAGTAATTTTCTATGACGCCATTGAAGTGTGCGATGTAGATTCCATTGCCTCCCTTTTTTCACTCACTGAGGCTGATCTATCTGTGACCATATATGTCCAGGAGTTGCTAGGGTACTGTCTCTTGAGCCCGTGCAGAACGTGGATTATTCTGTTCTGTTGCTGACTGCTCACTTTTCTTGGTTATCCCTGGAATCTCCAAGATTATCCTAGACCGGTCCTGGCTTTGTATCCATTTTTCTGGAATGAGTGCTTGACAATTTTCTATTTTGGCTTTAAAGATGTCTGCATGTTTTCTGTGTATTTCTCTGGCCAGATGGTTGGGGATTTTACAGCAAAAACTTTAGCTCTTTTATTCTCGTTAACAACATCAAAACCAGGACATCAGATCAACACAAGCCTCTGACGGTTGGTGACCTCTCTTAGTTTGCTATTCACATACAGCAGCAATCCTGTCAATATCTTCCAAAGCAAGAATTCCGAATTAGTCACAATGACATTGATTAATGAGATCAAAGACAATTTCCTTCATTTTCATATGTTGGAATTAGTTGTCATGTATGCCCCACACCTCTCAACAATGACTATGACTCTCATTCTAGCAGAGAAGTCCAATTCTGATTTTTCATCATGCATCACGGATCTATAGGCATGTTTGGTATCATTATTATCCTCAATATTATCAATTATCAGCTTTACTTTTCCATTGCACTAGTCTCTGTATCTGCGCTGTCCAGGTTGATGATAACTCAATTGTAGTCTGCTATTTGATCACCAGTATGGATGAATTCTTCCCATTTGATTACAGTGTTAACTGTGATCACGTTAACTGTGATCATGTGCTCAATTGAATGTGATTTATATTTCATAGTTGTCAAATTGGTGTCAGAAAGGACAGACTAAATGAATTACTTTTATTTGGAGCAAATATTTGACCAAAGAATTAAGCCAGATCAGCCCAAGTGACAATTATGTCTTTCTGCATGAAGAAGTCAAGTTTGTAAATTTGGTCAAATGTTTGCTCCAAATAAAAGTGATTCCATTATCTGCATCCTCTATTATACATTTCTTTTGATTTTCAGACCTTGATGTCTGCAGCATTCCTGTACAATTCAGTCTCATGCAACTCAAATATTGTCATTTGTCTCAAAGTTTTAATATTTGGGTTTTATAAGATGATGTCCAAGCACATATTGCATGTCAGTCACCCCTAGTGCAAAAATATATACAAAACATTTAGACAACAATAGAAAACACAGTGTAGTAGTACTCACTTCAAAATCTAACTGGTCAGGTCAGGTGACAAACATGTCTTACTACATGGAGAAGTCAAGTTTGAAAATTTTGTCAAATATCTGTCCCATATAAAATTGATTCCATTGATCTGTTCTTTCTCAGACCCATTTTACAATGATGGAATATCTATTACATTAAATCCACATATTTGTATAGACTCAATTACTTTCTAACTTTCTAACTTCACAGACAATTTACACAATAATACAGGACTGATAAGCTGTGTTCTGAGCACTGGCCCAAAGAGACAAACCTTCACACAGAGCCGTTTGGGAACTTTTAAGAACTCTTTCCCACAGCAATTTGCATCTAGAGAACTACTGGACTTCACGTGTAGATATCATTTTTTTAAAACATTGTGAACAAAAAGAAGAAGATCAAGTATAGAGCATGATCATTAATGTTTGTGTCAAATATAGACAAGTAATGAGCAGGCTAGTTTCCTTATGAATGTAAGTAATTGTACTAAACTCTTTGTATTAGAACAAAATCACAAAGAGAAGTCTTTCAGCACTGAGATATTTGCACAATTTTAGAATTAGAAATGTTCATAAATAAATGCAAAGAATGTTTTTAAAATTAAGTTGTACAAATTCAAAATAAGAAAAATCAATATTAAGTAGTGTCAACAGTCTGGTGGATTACATGGAATAAACAGTAGATGTCTTTGCTGTCCATCTTGAGTTTACTTACTTCTCAGTGACACATGCTTCATTGTTATTTACAGTTTTGTGCTTCAAACTATAATTAATCTATTGGATTTCAAATAAGGTTTATAATGTTTCATATTAAAATAAAATGAATGTTAAAATTTACTCAAAACATATGATGCAGGTATTAGTTATGTCGGTTATATTAAACAATTGATCAGAAAAAGCAATGTTCCATGACATTTAATGCTTCAACTCAAACTATTTATGATTCCTATATTCTCATTTTCACCCACATGTTACCATGGGAACAAAGAATAGTAACATTGTAACCAATTCAACCAGTCATTCAAGTCACAAGAGTTGACTACGGAGGGTTGAACATGGAGTTGACCACTCCATCCTGTATGAACTATAAGCCACAAGAAATAGAACAGAAGACATCTACACCCCATGATAGAAGATGAGCAACTATGTCATGCCCTTTTCTGATTTTTAAAAGGAAAGTAACAAATAGAAAGAATACAATACACACATAATGTATACATCTTTGTCAAAGTTCTGGTACTAAGTATTTAAAAATCACAAGTCATTGTCATGGTTCTAAAGCATTCCACTGTAAAGTTATTTCAAATCGTCAAAAAGTATAAAAGATTATAAGTGTGTCAAAAACAAGATTTTATTGATATCACATAGCTGGTTCTATATTTCACAGTGTCAGGTTTAGTGTTAGATAAACAGTTTAGAACCAAATACATTGTGATATATCACTTGATGTATATGAAAATCAGCTATAAATTATTAAATTTAAAATCTGCTTTGTAGGACCAGATCCAATGTCTAAATATCAAACTAAAATTTGTCACTAAAATACCAACATTACAGAACAAGATATGGGATATACAAATGTATTTTAAGGGCTACAAGACACCAACATTGCCAGTGAAACATATTATAAATGTTCAGAAAGTGATCAGTGTCACACAACCAACTCAAAGCTTCACAGAAAAAGTCAAGCAAAAAATAGAAAGAGCATAATCAAGCCCAGTGTTGATTTTAAAACAAAGCAAATATTAATTTCAAATAATTTATTGATAACTAATTTGCAGCTGTATATTATTAAATGGGAATTGCCATTGCTATAATCCTACAAAATATAGCATAATAACAATAGTAAAAACACCACTAAAGCATTGAAATATTCAAATCCAAATATTGACTTAGACAACTTCATGTGCAACATGAGATGATCAATTAAAACTGTCACAAAAAAGTCAACAGTTGGTATGTCAGTTTTGTTGGCACATGTGCAGTAGAGTATCTAAACCAGAACTGGTCTGGTATTCACTAACATTGTCAATATCTTGTTAAGTAACAAAAATTATACCTTTCATGATATCAATTGTGTTGTCATTCATTTTGTTCACTTCTCTCTATTCATGTTCCTCTTTTATATTTTTAATATCCATTCTTTTTCTTATACTGAGAAAATAAGGATTCATAAGGTGTAATATAGTCTTAGTCAACCTGTACTTCTACAGGAGCATAAGCCCCTGTACAGGTCCCATCTCTAAGCTGGATGTAGTCAGGAGGAGGATTTCCTGCTTAGCGGGCTAGGCTCGAGCAGCTTATTACTCCACTATGGAGGATGGTTAAATGATGTGCGAGTCCATCTTAATAGACTCAAACACTAGAGCAAAGTAGACCCATAGCCTGTTAGGCGCCATCTATGCTGCTCTTAACAAACCTCCAAACCATGGCCGGTGTTATACCATGTCACACAGTTAGATCCCCTCTTACTTCATGCTCTCTGTGGGGCAGTGGTGCTATTCTTGTCCTTGTCAGACACATAGACCCCGGCAAACCACTCGGGCAAAGGTGTAATATAAAAATTGTACAATTCATTATTTTTATTCGTTTGTTTCTTTAGACTTTATTTTGACTAGTTTTATTATTTTGTTGTTTATGTCTATAAAACTATTCTCCTAAATTTCTACTGATATTTCATAGGATCAGGGATCATTTCACTAACACACTCTTTTGACTTTTATGTTTGACCCACAATTTAGTGAATCGGTTGTTGAAATGCTTGTATCTAAAATGAACCCAATACTCATAGACTCCAAGCATTGCACATCTCCCCAGTCCCAGTGGGGACCAAAGATGCATCACAGTGAATGAGCTAGCAGCAGCCAAATACTCATAGCTGGCTTGGCTGTAACCAAAGCCCTATTCCACCTCCAAGGGGTGACCCTGGAAACAGGCTGCATTAGTGCTGTCTGGTTAAGAGAATTGGAATTGCAGTATGAAGGCAAACCCAGTATAAAAAAACACAGTTGAGATCGTATGTGTTGAGACAAAAGGTGCAGATATCACAGCTCCACTGTAAACTATGACACAAAGCCCTTTTTCAGGATGGCTTAGCTTGGCTTCGTTCGATCTCAATCTCTTGCTATCAAACCCTGAAAGGGCTTAAGTAGCAGAATGTAGTTTAGAGAACGGAATGCATTGTGTTGTAGTTTACAGCTTGACTGCGATATTTGCACCTTTTGGTCCAACACATCCGACTTCAGCAAGCATTTTTTGAGTACCGGGTTAGCATTCCCTCTTCGATCCCTTCTACTGCAGGAAGAACACTGAAGATCTGAGTTTTACAGGCCAAAAGCCAGGAGCATAGAGTAGCAATATGTACCAAAGAAATCTCTATAAACACTACAAAATTGTATTTGGGAATAAAAGAGCACCCTAAACTTGATACAGGAATAAAAGTGTACTATAAACTTGATACAGGAATAAAAGTGTACTATAAACTTGATACAGGAATAAAAGTGTACTATAAACTTGATACAGGAATAAAAGTGTACTTTAACTTGATACAGGAATAAAAGTGTACTATAAACTTGATACAGGAATAAAAGTGTACTATAAACTTGATACAGGAATAAAAGTGTTCTATAAACTTGATATAGGAATAAAAGAGTACCCTAAACGTGATACAAAGGAATAAAAGTGTTCTATAAACTTGATACAGGAATAAAAGAGTACCCTAAACCTGATACAAAGGAATAAAAGTGTTCTATAAACTTGAAACAGGAATAAAAGAGTACCCTAAACCTGATACAAAGGAATAAAAGTGTTCTATAAACTTGATACAGGAATAAAAGAGTACCCTAAACCTGATACAAAGGAATAAAAGTGTTCTATAAACTTGATACAAGAATAAAAGAGTACCCTAAACTTGATACCGGAATAAAAGAATAACCTGAACTTAATACAAGAATAAAAGAGTACTCTAAACAACAAGTTTAGAGTACTATTTTATTCCTATTTCAAGTTTAGTGTATGAGTTATTGACTCTTTTATTCCTGTATCAGACTTGAATAACAGTCAATAACTCATTTTCCTAGGGATCAGAAGAAGTCAAATAAAATGATCAGCAGTTGTTTTACTAGTAGCCGAATAATAAAAATAGCAACACTGAGCACATCAAATGGACATAATACAGATTCTTGCAACAAAGTAAACATTTTATGTCAAACTAGCAGTCATTTATGTGTCAATTGTAAAAAGTAAATGCAAATAATATCAAGTATTTGAGTATTTTAATCCATTTTCTGCATCATCAATTTAACAGTCACTTCATTGATTGCATGTTCTCATTAATTTAGTGTTCTTGTGTATGCAACAGCCTGCTGTTTATTGTTTCAGAATACTTAAAATGTTTTAAATATGCATTTTAAAAAAAAATGGAAACTGAAAGTCCATAGATAAAGTAATTTTTATATTATTATCTGTAATTCAATGTGTCAGCATGTATACTTTTAAAATATGACTGTTTAGCATTGGCCTTTACACAGCACTTCAAAAAGTGACACATACAAGAGTGGAGATAAACAAACCGCTCAACTCATTCACTCCCACGCGCGGATGTATTAGCTTTCTAATTCTTTAGAAAACCCAGGAGCTGATATTTCGATTTTTGCAACCCTGTCCACAACATCACATTTTGTTTTTCCCATTGCTATTTTGTTTATTGACGGAAGTCCAGACTTTGCAGTTTTCATTTCCAGAAGAGTTAGTATGGGTTTCATTAAATAAATGTGTATTTTATATTTTTTGGAGGACAGGCTTGAATCTAGCCCATACCACTTCAGCAAGACCAAATATAGATTCTACAGTACAAGCTTGAAAATAGATCAATTATATTATTGATAAAGTAGTGATGATGAAGATATTGATCATTCTGATAGTGAAATTTTAATTTCTTTATCTAGTCTTAGTTCTAAATCAAATAATGAAAGTGAAACTAAATCTACTGACAATGGGGGGCGGTAGCCTCTTGTTTCTAAAGCAATGTTAATAACAGTTGAACAATTCAGTAAAGCTTCACAATCCTGCACAGTCATGGCGTATAATATAAATGTGCGTATATAAATTTTTAATACAGCAGGAACATTCCTTCTGGGTATACGTAAATTGTAAACTGGTGTTGATTGGGGCTTTCATTTTGAACCATTTTTCAACTTCACGTGCCTTCAGTAAAATGTGTGTACTGTGAAAACAACAGCACCAAATTAGGTGTAAATTTTAGAACTTCTTACCTTGTGAATTGCCATCAATAGAACATCATTCGGTTATTCATGTATGGGCTTAGAGCTGAGTAATGTGTTGATGAGTGTGGAATTTCTTGTCATAATTTAAAAATTAACAAACATTATGCAACTTTAATCTATCATAAACAAAAGTTCATCTCAATTTGTAAAATATATGTATTCCATTGTATATTGAACTCAATTATGAACAGTTTGGTATATAATGTGTACTATTTCATTGAACTTTTAATGACATTTATTGTAATAGATCACAACTAAGTGATGCTGTGTTTTGAGTTTTACATAAGAAAAAAAATTGCTTCCAGATGTCCTAAATATTTTGGAATGAGAGCTAAAATATTTCAATGATATGTATATTATGAACAGGAAACCCCATTTCCTTCATGATGTTCCACACATTTTGATGTTTTACCATATTGAAGGCCTTGGAGTAATCAATGAAACACGTGTACAGGTCTACATTAAACTTTCTACATTTTATTCAATTATGTTATCTTATATTATTTTATACTGAATCAGTATCGCTACACTCCAGGCAGAACCACAGGTACTCAGTCTCTTACAGCAAATGGCAGCAGGTATGAGTACTGATGGCTCCTGTAACTCAATGATTGAACACACTCTTGCTTGATCCACATTTGATTTAAAAACTCCTGCAATCTGTGGGTTGTTGATTTATGGTCATACTTCCTCTTCTTGTTCTTTCTTCCTGGTCTCCAGGGAAACACTAATTTTCTGTTGCATTAAAAAAATTGGTGTTACAGTTTCTAGAGATTTCTGTCTAAACTTGTAGGCTATGGAGATATTGGACAACTGACATTAACAAAAAGTTAACATGATTTAAATGAAACTGTTGGACAAAATACTGCTAGATTATAAGCCATTTACTGATATACTGATGATATTTCAGTCATTACAGTTATGAAGTCATGTTTAGTTTATTCTTTATAGAATCTGTTTCACAGTTCAATCAGCAGTTGCTGTCTAACACACTACTGATATGTATTTTTGATATAAATGATTATGCATTTGAATCAGTGAAAAGAGGGCGGCAGTGGAAGAAATGGTGACACACAGTGAAAATGAAAGCCATATAGTCCTGCTGACAGATGCTCTCGCCGTAGTCACAGCGCTAAAAAGCCAGAAAAACACTGAGCTTAATGACTTAAGAGCAGCACTCTGCAAACTGTGCCAGCAGTCCGCACCAAAAAGGGTAGTGATACAGTGGGTACCATCACACTGCAACATCCAAGGCAACGAGGAGGCAGACAGACTGGCAAAAGAAGGTGCAAGACTACCACAAACAGATACCAGTATGACGTACGAAGAGTCAAAACGGCTTATCAAAGCCAGATACATGACCAAATGGGAAACCGAACATACTGGTTACACCAAAAACGATGCCTATTACCAGTTGAACCGAAGAGAGCAGGTCGTTGTCTTCAGACTTCGCACTGGCCACAATAGACTGAGGTACCACCTATTCAACAAATTGAAGATAGGGTGTACCGACGAATGCCCGTGCGGTACTGGTAAAATGACCGCTGAACATCTGCTGCAGAACTGCCCGACATACGAGGATCACAGAGAGCAGATGTGGCCATCACCAGTGGAACTGCAAGACAAGCTCTATGGCAGTGGCGACAGCCTCAGGATGACCGCCGCTTTTTTCGAAAAAATAATGGTTACTGTCTGACTGCGTACGCAGAAGAAGAAGAAGAAGAATCAGTGAAAAAATAGTCACATCCTCAATCAGTTATTAACTACTGGAAAAATGTCACTAGCAAGTTCTTTACCATGAAAGAATGTATGTACTTTCTTTAGACAGTCATCTTATTGATGTTCTGATACTAATGAGGTATGTCTTTTATTAATTGGTAAAACTATATGTGGTTTCTAACAATTTATTTCACACTATTTAGAAAGATAATAAATCTGAGTCTGCAGATAGAATTTATTGCTAAA
The DNA here is from genome assembly GCA_036924085.1 of Ariolimax columbianus. Taxonomy (NCBI): domain Eukaryota; kingdom Metazoa; phylum Mollusca; class Gastropoda; order Stylommatophora; family Arionidae; genus Ariolimax; species Ariolimax columbianus. The sequence continues at coordinate 32,963,430 of JAVGWX010000003.1, forward strand.
TTGTTGAAAAAGGCAAACTCGTACAACTTTCAAAAACCAAGTAGGTGTCAAACTTTTTCACTGTAATTAACTTTGTGATCAACAACAAAAAAAAGAATGATGAGAAACAGGAATGCAATAGGTATGGGAAGACATTGATTTTACAGATGACCTGTGATACATAAACAGAAAAATACTAAGATGAAGTAGCAAAAATATACATACGCATCAAGGTGAACAAAGTAACATTGAAAAACAAGCCATGTAATGAATACTAGAATAAAGATTGATATTCCATCAACCCTCTACCTAAAGCAGAACTCTGCAGCTTTCTCTAAGGAAATAAGATTAAGAAGTTGAGCAAATTTGTAAATTGTGTTCAAATTTATATTCATTAACTTAATACCTTTGTTAAATTCTGCATATTATTTGATTGGAAATAAAACTAACATACCTAAAATAGATACAGACAAAGGCAAACACAGCTTGCGAAAAAGGAAAACCACAGAGATGGATCGGGCAACTTGCTTGTATAACCAGATACACTATAGCAATCTAAAGAGTAAAAGCTGACAGAGAATAAATCATACAAGTAGTAAAGTTTCAAATGAAAATAGAATATGATGATCCTAGAGAAACAAATGAACGTCCATTATGCACAGGAACTGAAAAAGGCTAAGCTAACTTGTTAATCAAAGATGATTTCCTTTATACAGAGATTACAGGGGGATACAAGTAAGAGTATTTCATGAACATTGAGTATTTTAAAACTTACGAGCTTTTGATTATTGATATCAAAATAATTGTGCAAACTTAATACTGCCAGTCAATATAAACGATAATTCATTAATGAGTATATCGCATTAATACATTTTTTTCAAATTTGTATTTGAATAAAACTACTAATTTGAACATAGTAATTAATGCTATTATGTGTAAGTTGTAAGCATGTTGTGAAAAAGTAAATCGTTACTTTGTTCAACCTTAGGCCTTTTACATTCAGCACTGGCTCTGCAAATATAAGGTAGACAAAAATACAAGTAAGAATGGCCAAAAAGACCAAAAGAACCCCTGGGGCAAGCATATGTCATGACCTCCACCTTTTGACTTGCTGCCATGGTAGGTGAATACATAGAAGTAATGACTTGCTGGTCAGTGTCAGCCAAGCCTTGATCCAGAAGAATGTCTGAAGTCCTTCTGTAAGCTGTGATAAATTCAGATAATACCTGACAAATAAGAGAAATATCATTTTAGCTTTCTAATACAAAATGTGTACACATGTATTACTAATTCTCATGCAATAAACTACTTATTGCAGCTCTTATGTCCCTGTTTAAATTATACCTTGGAGATGTGGATAAATGGAAGAATTTTGAACATTTTGTTGAATAAAATGAACAAAAAAGCGGGTCCTGGAATGATAGGTATGAAAAGAGAATTAATTAATTAAATGGTGGGAGTCTGTCAGTTAAAATTTGTTGGTCATGAAAACAGACACAACACCTCAGTGAAAGCCATACCATAAGGATAAGAATGAGGCCAACGTGCAAGATGAAGACAATGATATCAATTGGAGGATAATATCAAGAGATGGACAGGGACAAGCATATCAGATTACATGAAGGTAAGATAACTTCAATGTGGATCTGGTTCCTGTTTTAGTTGGAAGCATGAAGATGATGTTTGGGTTAATTTCTAGGAATAAATTTAGCTCGTAGGTTCAATGAAAGAGGGCTAATTTCTTAATGTTTCAAGTTATCTTAAAAAGAACACATTTTTGGAAAACGGAATGGTGCATATCTAGTGATATGTTGAATGATAAATGGTTAAATAGGGCTATTGAAAAACATTTAAATTAGTTGAACAAAAAAATAAGAGAATTATTTTAATGGTTGCACAAAATCTCAGTTATTCTGTATCTGTAATCCTGGTATTCATCCAGCATGAGGGTGAGTGAGAGTGAAGGTGGGAGGGTGGATGAGAGGTTGGGTGAGTGGTAGGGTAGGTGCGTGGTAGTGTAAGTAATTTGGAGAGTGGATGAGTGAGTGAACAATTTGGAGGGCCAATGAGTGGGTGAGAGGTTGAGTAAGTGGTAGAGTGGGTGAGTGAGTGATTTAGAGGGTGGATGATGGATGAATGAGTGAGTGATAGGTTATGTAAGTGGGAGGGTGGGTTGATGGGTATGGGAAAGAAGCAATGGACAGAAATGTATTAACCTTAACACATGAGTACAGTTATAAAACGTACAAATTCTTAAAAATTTGTGTAATTAGCATTTGACTTCTATAAATTTGTAAGCTAAGTTTATTAGGTTGAGGTGACTACTTAATCATTTTGTCATAATCATTTTGTGTAACTCCAAAGATAGGCTTGTATAACTTGAGACATAGCTTTTATAACACGAGACATAGGCTTGTATAACTCGAGACCTAGGCTTGTATAACTCGAAACATAGGCTTGTATAACTCAAGACATAGGCTTGTATAACTTGAGACATATGCTTGCATAACTTGAGACATAGGCGTGTATAACTGCAAACATAGTCTTGTATAACTCAGAACATGTGCTTTCAAGATTGAATGTGCATAGCTTTTAGAGCAGGGTAATGCAAATGTAACTGGTTGTATACAGACTCTGATGAATCTTCTAAACCAGTATAGAAATGTTAAGTTAAGTTAAGATGTGCATTTTCAACATATTTCATTTATTATTTATAGCGGGTGGTTTAAAAGTTTGTCTAGGCACTGTGAGTTTGGAAATATGAGATCTGTTTAAAATGTATCAGACCTTAATTATCCAGTGGAAACAAATGAAGCACATGGGGTTTCCTAAAGCAGGGAGGCGCTTGGGATCTGCATGCACACATTTTCTGTCCCACCCCAGAGAGCGTCAGTCTGTGAGTGTTGTGAACAGTCGTTAGATTTTCCTTAGCCACGAAATGACAAAATGACTTGAGTAGCGCAATTGGTTCAAATTTTGGCAAAAGCTTGGTGATACCCAGGTGAAAACTATTTAGATGATTAGACAATTTAGATGATTAGACAATTTAGATGATTAGACAATTTAGATGATTAGACAGACTTTTGCCATAATTATCACATAAATTAAGGAGTAGCATAATGCTTCAAAGTTGTTGCACTTCGGTGGAGAGTGAACAACATTCCAGCAGGCTCTCAATAAGCCGAAATGGCGAGTTCACTAACAAATTTCGAAATTTGGTCATGCAGAACTGTCATGTCACCAGCCGAGAACTAAGGAATGATGTGGGAATAAGCATTTGTTTAATACACTCCATTTTGAGAACGGATTTGACCATGCAGAGAGTAATTGTGAAAATTGTACCGAAGCTGCTATCAATGATGCAGAAGCAACTTTGGTTGAAAATGCTGCTGAGAGACTCGATAAGTCATGAGAAAACATGCGGAATGTGACGGCCCAGCTGTACTCTAATCCCTATGAGGCCTTCTTGAAATGCTTCCAATAATGGTGGGACCACTGGGAAAGTGTGTGCAGTCTAAAAGAGTGTACTTTGAATGGAATTAGGATTTCAGACCTCCAAGCAAGTAACTATATTTTTCTCGAGTCAAAGATCTGATACATTTTGAACACACCTCAAATTTACAAAGTTTGCAATAATAAAAAATCTTTGAGAAAAATTCCTGTACAAAATGGTGGAGGATATGTTTTTTGTGTGTTGTTTTTGCGTTCGCCTTATTTCTCTAATCCCCAAGGCGGTGTGCGTTGCTCTGTGGTTTTTATTTTGTGCCTGTCGGCCCAGTGCATCCGACTTCAGCATGCATATTATGTAAGGGTCTGCTTCTTCCTGCATTTCTAAGGGTTTTCTTCCACGGGGTAACGGCCGGTGCTTAGTTGAGGATCAAACCCAGCACCTTCGGATTGTGAGCCATGCCACTTAACCACTAGGCCACGCCATCCCCTTGTTCATTATATTAAAAAATTACTGTGTAGAAATCACAGAAGCACAGAGGACCAATTAACATATCTAACACAGAACATAGAAACTGCCTTTCAAGAGAAAAAGAAAGTGCTAGCCATCTTCCTTGACTTCTCCTGTGCCTTCGATACTGTCTGGAGAAAAGACCTGAAGATGAAAATCCTCCAAGCGGGAGTTACCAACAATATGTTCTCATGGATTAAAAGTTACCTCTTCCAAAGAATAATTATACTAGCAGGACAGTCAGGCTGAGAGAGGGAGTGCCACAGGGAAGTGTATTAGTGCATACTCTCTTCTTGATATATAAACAACATTACTAAATGCTGCCATCAGCATGTTTCAAACAGCTTACACGCAGATGACTTTGTTGTATGGACAGCCACAGAACATGTAACAATAACCTAATATTTGCTCCAAAAGACAGTAGAAAAGGTGGAGAATTGGACAAAAGAGTGGGGACTGAAAATAAATCACACCAAAACCTCCACCACTTTTTTTCACTCTCCGCCCAAAAATAAACAATTACAATAAAGATATAGCTGTCCATCGTTGTCGATGAGGACCGCCGACATCATCCTTGTCACAGATTTCCCTGTTGGGTGTGGGTGCGCATGTGGCTGAACAGGCCAATGCGAGCACGAAAATATCTGCTACATATCGGGCACACGAGGTTTGTAGAAGGGGATGGTGTTCCCGCTGCTCGGGATTTCCGCGTGTATCGTCTGTTCTGGGCTTTCACAACACGGTCATCTTCACCGGCAGCTACACCCGATTTGACTGCGCTTCTCCAGTCAGATCTGTTTTGCGCAAGACATTCCCATGTGTCGATGTCTATCTGGCAACTTTTTAGTGAGTCCTTCAGACCGTCTTTAAAACGTTTCTTTGGGCGCCCTCTCTCGCGCCATCCCTCTCTCAGCTCGCCGTAGAGAAGCTTCTTTGGGAGCCGCTCGTCTGACATACGGACGAGGTGTCCGGCCCATCCTAGTCGTGCTTTTTCTAGCAGTGCATGGATGCTGGGCATGTTAGCCCTCGAGAGAACCTCGATGTCAGTGACACGATCTTGCCATCGGATGTGGAATATTCGCCTCAGGCAACCTATGTGGAAGTGGTTTAACCTCCTTGCATGTCCAGAGTAAACAGTCCAGCTTTCGCAAGCGTATAGTAGGGTTGGAATGATGGTTGCACGGTAGACTTTGAGTTTGGTCTTGACGCTGATGCCACGACGTGCCCAGACCATCGAGCGCATTCTACCAAAGGCTGTGCTGGCCTTTGCTATTCTGCTTGCCACCTCATCGTCTAGGCTGACAGATCTCGACAGCGTGCTGCCCAGATATGTGAATTTGTCTACGGCATTCAACGTCTGCCCGCTGACTGTAGTCTCTGGTTTTGTGTACGGCATGCCTGGTGCTGGTTGGTACATGACCTCTGTTTTTTTGGCATTTATGGTCAGGCCAAAATTTTTGCATGCGGCAGAGAACTGGTCCATTCCAACTTGCATGTTCAGTTCTGAGTTGCTCATTAGAGCGCAGTCGTCAGCAAATACAAGTTCCCTGATTATATCGCCAGCCACTTTGGTTTTGGCCTTCATTCTTCTGGAATTGAGTAACTTGCCATCTGTGCGGTACTTTATGGGTATTCCAAGCTCCAATGATCTGAAGGCGTCTGTCATCGTGGCCGCGAACATCATGCTGAACAAAGTCGGGGCGAGTACACATCCTTGTTTTACTCCGTTTGATATTAGAAACGTTTTAGAGATTGCACCGCTGTCCAGTACACGAGCACACATGCCTTCGTGTAGCTGTTTCACCATTGTTATGAACTTGTTGGGGCATCCAAACTTAGACATTATCATCCACAGCCCTCCTCTGTTTACTGTATCAAATGCCTTTGTCAAATCAATAAATGTGGTGTACAAAGCCTGATTTTGTTCTCGACACTTCTCTTGTACTTGGCGAGCGGCAAAAATCATGTCCACTGTTCCTCTTCCGGCTCTGAATCCACATTGGCTTTCTGGGAGGTGGTGGCTTTGTTCAAGGTGTTTGTTGAGCCTGTTTAGCAGTAAGCGAGCTAGGATCTTGCCTGCTACGGAGAGTAGAGATATTCCACGATGATTGTCGCATTCCTGACGGTTGCCTTTTCTTTTGTACAGGTGAACGATTGAGGCGTCCTTTAGCTCCTGCAGAATTTTACCTTCAGCCCACATGTGACAGAAGAGTTCAGTGATCCTTCTGGTGAGGGATGGGCCAGCTGTCTTATATATCTCTGCTGGTATTGCATCAGCTCCTGGAGCTTTTCCTATAGATAGTGAACTGATTGCCCTGTCGACTTTCTCCTCAGTAATGACTTCATCCAACGCCAGGTTCAGTTCCACCTGCGGCATTCGCCGGATGGCCTCTTCATTTATGGACGATGGGTGGTTTAGTATTTTGCAGAAGTGGTCTGCCCATCTGTCTAGAATCTGAACCTTATCTGTAAGCAGTACCCCATCCGCACTGCGAACTGGAGTATTACTAGAGGGCTGCGAGCCGTAGAGAGCTTTCAGTGCCTCGTAAAACCGTTTGGTGTCATGACGCTCGGCGAACATCTCAATTTCGTCAGCTCTTTTGCTGAGCCAGGAGTCTTGCATCTCTCTAAGCCTGGTCTGGACAGCTTTGCGAGCAGTATTGAAGACAGCTTTTGCTGCCGGAGATGGTGTGTCCCTCTGGTATTCCCTGTGCGCTTCATGTTTTGCATCGAGAAGGCCCTGTATTTCCAGATCGTTCTCATCAAACCAGTCCTTATGCTTGCGCGTGAGTGGGCCAATGTGTTTAACAGCTGTGTCGTAGAGTGTGTTTCTCAGTGATGCCCAGTTCTCTTCGATGTCATTCTTTTCAAAACGAAGCTCAGATAGTCTGCCTTCAAGCTCTTCCTGGAAGCCTCCTCTCGTGGGTTCGTATTTCAGCTGAGAGACATTTAGCCTCCTAGGTGGTTTCTTTCCCTGGGGGCGCATTTTGAGCTGGATCTTGAAGTTTAGCTTGGCAATGACAAGTCGATGGTCGGTCCAACATTCTGCACCACACATGCTCTTCGTTACCATAGCATCCGCTCGATCCCTACGTCTGATGATAATGTAGTCAATGAGGTGCCAGTGGCGGGACCTTGGGTGCATCCATGTGGTTCTATTTCGGACAGGTAGTCGGAAAGCTGTGTTTGTAATGAGTAGTTCATTTGCGGCACATGTCCTCAGAAGGAGCAGTCCGTTACTATTACATTTTCCGATACCATGTCTGCCAATGGCCCCCTCCCAGGCTGTATGGTCTGTGCCAACCCTAGCGTTAAAATCACCGAGGATGACCAGTTTGTCAGATTTGGGGACTGCAGCGATGAGCGCCTCAAGGTCCTCATAAAACTTATCTTTTGTTTCCTGAGGATTTGTCATTGTGGGTGCATATGCACTGATGAGTGTTGCATGGCGCCCTCCTATTAGGGGGAGACGCAGTGTAATCAGGCGGTCATTAATTCCTCTGGGCATGCTTGTGAGCTTGTCGACCATGTTGGTTTTGATGGCAAAGCCAACTCCAGCTCCACGACGTTCTTCTTTGCTGCGGCCGCTCCAGAAGAAAGTATAACCAGCGCCTTCTTCTGTGATCTGCCCTTCCTCTGCCAGTCGTGTCTCGCTCAGGGCAGCTATGCAGATGTTGTATCTAGCCAGTTCCCTGGCGATCCGTGCTGTCCGTCGTTCGGGTCTGTTTGCTTTGGTGTTGTCCAGTAGCGTGCGGACATTCCATGCTGCAAGCGTGATGGGTAGTCTTCGTGATCGTTTTTTGCCTGTTTCGCCGCTGCAGTTTGGGGGCCTTGCCAGTTGCGAGCTGCTAGTCAGGGTGTGATCTGTAGGGTGATGTCGTGAGTTGCGCAATGTGTTTATAGTGAGGGAGATGTGCGCAAGATCTTCCTCACTCTCTCGTCCGGACTCAACATGTTCTAGAGGCAAGACATTGTCAAGACTTCTAGTGAAGGGTTCGGATGCTGACAGTATGGTGTCAGCGTGTGCCTCATTATCTCGGTAGCCCTTCCCTTCTCTTTTATCGCTGGGGTGGAGCTTTGAGGTATCTGTTTCTGAGTGCATTTGTTTGTGTATTCTTCTTCCACCTCTCGTTCCTCTGGTCTTCCGCCTTGATTGTATACTTGTGAGTTCCGATACCTCCTCGGTTAAGTGTATTTTCAGCACACACAACAGATGTAGATCTGAGTTTGAAGGGACGTAGTGTGTTGATCGAAGCGCGATGAGCTCCTTTCTGAAGTACCGAAGTTTGACGGGGTCAGGATGACCTCCTTCGTTTCAGTGTTCATGCTTCGTTATCTGGGTCACGATACAGCACGGAGCGACACTAGCTTTTGAACGGGTCAAGTTTCGGCCACGCTTTGTCCCATCGAAACTGTACACATAAGTCTACCTTTCACGACTAAAAATACACTGTTATATACTTCGTTGCATCACTTCTTTCACATTAGTATGCTTAATTCCCAAGTCGGCACATTTATATCCAGGAATCACGTTAATAGTCCGAGAGTTATCATAGAAAACACAAACAAAACACCGTTTTATCAAGAGGGAAATCGACTGCGATCATGTCCGGCGCCATCTTGACCCATCTTAATATCACCATAAAGCTATCACAATAAAGATAGGCAACCAGCAAATACCCCAGATGGGCACACCCACATTCCGTGGAGTCACATTTGACTCAAGACTTACCTGAAAGTCAAATATTGAGAAAATCCAGACAAGGGCCATAAAAAAAAACTCTCAGTGGCTGAAATTCACAGTAGAAGACGACTTACATTTGTTTCCAAGGATACATGTTGCAGTTTTCCATTTGGATTAGTTTGTTCATTTTGTGGTGTTTTTTCCCTCCGATTATTCTGGAATGCTCATTGTCTATTTGAAATAGTATTTCGGTTACCCTGTGTTGTATTTCTATGGTCCAGTGTGCACCGCTGAACTTCATGACATTGGCACACTTCACCCTCTTTGCTAACACTGCCAGTTTTAATGTGGCTAGGAAATGTACACATGGGCCAGTAGTGCTCTAACACACTATCTGGGAGAGATTGGGCCCTGCCAGGTTAGCAAGATGCCCATGACACATCATTCACATGCTGAGTGATGTCCCTATAGTTTGCATTTATCTCTTGGTCTAGGTAGATATAGGTTGTCATCCTCGATGGTTTCCTTGCATAGCTTGATATCCGGCTTTGGGCAGAAAGGGTTTCTGAGGCACTGTGTTTTACTTTTTTTTTAATCTTCAGACCAGCAGCTCTGCTGATGACCCCATTTAGGTCGTTCAAGGAATTGTCTGGTTTCCTCAACCATGATTGATGAGAACGATGTTATTTGCAAATTGTAAATGGATGAGTCATTCATTATCTATATTTACACCTGTTGTTCCAATGTATTTGTTGGAAAATCTCTTTTTGAGCCACTGTTAGTAGCTTTGGGAAGATGGTGTCACCCTATCAGACTCCTCTTGCTATCGGAACATAGACTGGACGGTTGGTATAGTGTGATGGCTGTATAGGAAGTCTTTGTTAGTATCCTCAATCAGTCTGATTTAGTAAGTGGGTGAGGGGGGGTGGAAGAGAGAGGAGTGAGAAGAGATATACTTTAAGTTCAAACCCACGTTACCTGCTTAGTTCCTAGAACAAACCCTCCTGCCACCCATACAATATTCTGCTCATAAATATCCTTAGGAGTCAGTTTCGACACCCAATTTCTTGGTGTGACCTCTGAAAAGCCAATCTTTGAGGAATTGAAGTCTGGTGGGATCTTCAGAGTGTATGGTGGATCTTCTTCGTGTAACTTTCTGAAGATTCAAAAATACAACAATTAACCAATCGGCCTTTTTAAACTGTATAATTAAAATGTGTTCTGTAAACAGACATGTGACTATTTTCTCCGTTGTGTAAATGTAATGTGTTCTATAAACAGACCAGACATGTTACTATTTTCTCAGTTGTATAAATGTAACGTGTTCTATAAACAAACCAGACATGTTACTATTTTCTCAGTTGTATAAATGTAACGTGTTCTATAAACAGACCAGACATGTTACTATTTTCTCAGTTGTATAAATGTAACGTGTTCTATAAACAGACCAGACATGTTACTATTTTCTCAGTTGTATAAATGTAATATGTTCTATAAACAGACCAGACATGTTACTATTTTCTCAGTTGTATAAATGTAATATGTTCTATAAACAGACCAGACATGTTTCTATTTTCTCAGTTGTATAAATGTAATATGTTCTATAAACAGACCAGACATGTTACTATTTTCTCAGTTGTATAAATGTAATATGTTCTATAAACAGACCAGACATGTTACTATTTTCTCAATGTGCTGGGACAAGACATAGATACCACCCCGACCATCACTATCGATAACTACGAACTGGTAACTGTGAACCAGTTCACTTACCTAGGCTCTCTAATCAATGATAAGCTGTCCCTAGAGCCTGAATTGGACAATTGCATTGGCAGAGCTGCTACCATATTTTCTTGTCTCACAACACATGTCTGGGAAAAACCCAAACTTACAGCCAAGATCAAGGCCATTGTCTACAGTGCCTATGTCCTAAGTACACTTTTATATGGCAGCGAAACGTGGACAGCATATGCCAAACAAGAGCATAGGCTCAACACCTTTCACCTACAGTGCATAAGATCTATCCTTGGCATCTCATGGAGAGACACGGTGACAAATGTGGAAGTGCATTATTGCATCGGTCTTCCATGTATGTACACCCTCCTTCACCAATGAAGACTGCGATGGCTTGGTCATGTTTGTCGCATGGAAAACGGTTGCATCCCTAAAGATATTCTCTATGGACAGCTGACGTGTGGTAAAAAAACAGCTGGCCGACCACAGCTGCGGTTCAAAGACGCATGTAAGCAAGGCATGAAGGCTCTGGATATGGATCTGACATCTTGGGAAGACATAGCTGCAGACCGATCCAAATGGAGATGTAACCTGAAGAGCCACCTCAGGCTGGGCAAAAATAAGCTCATGCAACACATCTTTGTGACAGTTAAAAAGTTTCTAAGATTTAGACTGTCTCTGACAGCTAAGAAGTTTCCATGATGTAGACTATGTTTCTGATAGCTAAGTGGTATCCTCGTCTGGGAATTGTTTTGCCTATTAAACCATTCACATTTGGTCTGCATCTGCAACTGAGCTGTTTCATACTGGTTTTATGAACACTGTCATTATGAGGTGCCACTGAAAGTTATCTGTTTGTTCTAAACAAACTTATTGTTGGTTGGTTGACTTACCTCCATAATCCTATATCCATCCATGCTACATAATTTGATTTTATAAGTCCCTCTTGAAATGCCATATCTAAGACATCATATTTTGCATTCATTGTGCACGTATACTCTGCAGGATACGTTGTAGCAAAAGAAGGATTGGCAATTATCCTTTCAATCCTGTCCATGTGATGGAATGCTGAAAGCTGATTCTTGTTGATTTTGACAATTTTAGTGCTGGATTCAGGCAAATGAGCCCTTGTGTTCCTGAAAGAATTTATAGCTTTGAAAAAGTTTGTCATAATTAAAAATTTACAGTTTGGATAAGGATTTAATAATTTGTTGTGTTCCTGGAATAATTTACAGCTTTTAAAAAGTTTGTCATAATTTGAATCACATAAATATATAATTAGTGATTTGTAAGATTTACCTCCAGCGCCATAACTATATCAACAGTACTCAGAGCCACGAGACATCTATGTAAAAATAATCTCTAAAGAAGTGGCTATAAGGGCATGTAGGGGCATGTAGTGGCATCCGCATGGAACATAACGCATGCGCACAGCAGACAGTAAAATGGTGGACTACCTGGAAATACAGTTGAAGCAATGTACTGTTATTAAATTCCTGACGGCGGAAGGTTGTTTGCCCATCGACATGCATCAAAGAATGGCTGCGGTACATGGTGAAGCCTGTGTGGATGTCAGTACTGTCAGGAGGTGAACACAGACTGTAAATGTGACAATCCAGCCACATTGAATCTGCATGGCCAGGCTTGCAGTGGATGGTATAGGAAAGTGTGTGTGAGATAGGTCCCTCGCATGAAACACCAGATATGAAACAATGCAGACAGCAGATATGACATAAATTTCGGACATGATATGAACAGGTAGGCAATGTCTTTATCCGCTGAATTGTCACTGGCACATCATTATGACCCAGAAAACAAACGCCATTCTATGGAGTACAGGCATAAGAACTCACCTACCCCTAAATAATTCAAGGTCATCACCTCATAACCCAAATTGAATTTTTTCAGCATTGCAATACCTTAAGCTCCTATTGATATGCGAAAATTTTTCAGAAACTTCTAGCACTATTGTTGCATGTATGTGTGGGCAAGCATGCAATTCGTCAGCACGATAATGCTCATCCCCATATGAGTTGACAAACAGTAGCCCCATTGCAGTGTCTCAAGTTTGACAACATTTTTTGGAACTCATTGTACACCTCTGATCTGGCACCTAGTGACTTCTTCCTCTTCCTGGAGCTGAAGGAACACCTCAAGGGATACCATTATGCTTCTGACATAGAGGTACAAGCAGCTGTGAGTACCTGGTTCCCGGAAAAGACATCTTATTTTTTTCCTCAATGGGACGCAACAACTTGTCCAACATTGACATTTGTGTGTGGACCGGGATAGTGACTACATTGAAAATGAATGACACATCACCTAAACAACATTGTAAGCTTTAAGAAAATATTTAGCACATATCTAAACATTGCACATTAATGAAACTTATCTCTTCAAAGGCAAAACTTATCAAATCATCCTCAAAGACACTAAACAGAGAAGACAAAATCAGAGAAATCGTGTTCATCAAATGTAATATTAGCTGTGCAGAGGGCAGTGGTTGAAAAATATGGCACACCACCTAAACGATGTTCCAAGCTTTAAGAAAATATATAACTCATATGTAAATCTTGCACATTAATGAAATTATCTCCTCAAAGACAAAACTTGTCAAATCGTCCTTGTATGACTAATTATGTTCCAAGGGGAAATAACATGATTAATGCAACAAATGGTAAACAAATGCTGAATGATAGAGGTGATCGCATACTGTGATGATTGAGGTGATCTGATTGATCGATGATCATGTTCTGAGTGTATTGTGATGTAATTATTGGTGATTATGTCCTGATTGGATTGTAGAGAAATCGAACAAATGGAAAAAGAAGAGAGGTTGGACCGGATGTATAGGAAAATAAAACAAACCAGCTCACAAAATAAAGTAGTTTAGCCAAGTGCCATACAAGATAAACTGGGTAACATCATTACAGACCCAGATCAAAAGAAAGAGAGATGGAGAGAATACGTGGCAGAACTATATGAAGAAGAAGATATCTATACAGCTCAAATCTCAAATACAACAAGTGAGAAAGAAGCAGGAGAGGAGAACACACAGATATGTAGAGAAGAGTTTCTGGGCCCTTCGCACAATCCCAAATGCCAAAGCAGTAGGTATAGATGACATACCAATAGAGCTTCTAAAAGCAGTAGATGAACCTATGCAGGGTCGACTTTTTCAGCTGGTACAGGCTATCTATCTCACAGGAAATTGGTCAGTGGATTACACTACAACAGTAATAATCCCACTCTCAAAGAAATCCAATGTGACTGAATGCACAAATGTCAGAACAATAATACTGATACACATGCTTTCAAAATTCTCCTGGCAATAATCAGAAAGAAAATAACAAGCCACATATATGGGCTGTTGAAAGATAATCAACTTGGGTTCAGAAGAGGATCAGGCACCATTGAGGCAATTGTCACATTGAAGTTCCTTGCGGAGAAAGTGATCGATCAGGGAAGACCCCTGTACATCTACTACATAGATTATAAGAAGGTGTTTAAGTGTCCTGGAAGAGGCTTTTTGAGATCCTCAAACATGCCGAAATTGAAGAACCGATCCTCCAGCTGATGCAGAACCTATACATAAACCAAAATGCCATCATATCATTAAGAAAAGGGCCCACGGACATGATAACTAAAGAAAGGGAGTAAGACAGGGATGTCCACTTTCACCTGGCCTGTTCAATACGTACTCAGAGGTGATGATAGCTGAAGCAATGAAGAAATGCAATCTGGGGGTAAAGGTAAAGAGCGAACATCTGGAAGCAATAAAATACGCTGATGACCAAGCCATTAAAGCAGAGACGAAGATCTACAAAAAATGCTAAATGAAATTAGCAACACTGCAGGTATCTATGACATGAAAGTGAACATAGAGAAACCAAGACAATGATCATAGCCAAAGAACCAACCAGTGTAAAAGTAACCATAAAAGGGAAAGAAGTTGAACAGGTATTTCAATTCCCATATCTTGGTTAAACTGTAACAGAAGATGCATGATGCTATAGCAAAATGTGATCTAGAATTGCAATGATAAATAATCCAATAACATTAGTTTGTCTCTAAGGAAAATAATCTTATATACATATGTATGGAATGTGACAATGTATTGGCTCTGAAACATGGGTAATGAATAAAAGATAAGAAAAATACTTGGAGGATTTTGAGATGTAGTGTTACCAAAAGATGGAAAGAATGAGTTGGACCAAGAAGAAATAAAATGAAAAGGCATTGGTGGAGATGAGAGAAGAGAGAAAGTTGATATGGAAGATAAGAAGAAATCAACTTGGCTGCTTGGGACATAATCTTCGGAGAGAGAGCCCAGTCAAAAAGGTCTTGGAGGACATTATGCAGGGAAGGATAGGGAGGGGAAGACCTAGAAATATTTTTTTATTTCAAGCTTGCAGAGATATGGCTGTGAAGACATATGCTCAGCTGAATACGGCTGCAGAGGATAGGCAGAAATGGAAGGACAAAATCCATGAGCTTGTTTACTAGTCCTAGGACTGAATGACCTGATGATGATGATGAGGATTGAGGAGGTTGTGACTGATTGAAGATGATTTACTGAGATGACTGACATGATGTGATTGATAGGTGATAATGTGCTGCCTGAATTCAGGTGATGTGTTTGCAAGACTGAGCTCCAAAGGCTGAAAATAAATGTAACTAACTGCACAACTACTATAACAGTATTTTTGTTATATTACATTTGTGTTACTACATTTTCTAAATTAGTTATAATAATTGAAATAGCAGTATAGTAACATATTCAATTAATGTTGTTAGTGTATACCTGTGGCAACAATGATGATGAAGATGATGATTGTAAAAATACAAAAACTAAAAAGAACAAGCACACTGTATATTCCCATTGCTGGAGTCCACCAAAAGGCTTATTCTGATTTAGAAACAACATCTGTTTGCTCCTTCAGCACCCTTGCAGTATGCATGGGTGCTTTTCATTTCATCCCCAAACGAAGAGAAGCTATGCCTTACCAGAGTTTTGAACCCATTTGTCCTCAGGATCAGTCTTAACTGCACTAGCCAGAGAAATAAAACAAATCAAATGTTAATGTTCCCAGAGGATTCTGAGGCCTCTTACCGGGGAGGAAATAATAAGTAAACTGCACCTCCATGCACATCATATATGAAGACTAATGAGAGCTGTGCATGGTGCTAGTAACTTCACCATGATAAACGAATTGCTATAGAAACCACCACTGCAAAAGCACACAAAGTGCTATGATGCAGTCTTCCTAGATGAGACCAATTTTAGAGGGGGCTCTATATTCCAGCTGGAGAGGGAAAAGGACAAGAATAACATTGAATTAACATGAATTGAAGGCATGAGAAGTCTCTTACCGAAATTGCTGAATGAATTCATCATCGTCAATGAAAGCTATGACCTTGTTCTGTAGCTTTCCCCATGAGAGCAGCCATGACCGGTACTGATATGTAGCATAGGTGTCACTAGTAATCAAGAAGAATGAGGTTTTCCTATGTGTGCCTAGGTTCAGGTACATGGTTACTATGGTAATATTGTCCAGATCATTTGGGCCATAGAAATCTTTTCCTCTCGCTGAATCTGGACACTGTGGATATTAAGGTCAACGTTAATGACAGTATGAAAGTTGGTTATAGTGGATTTTGGGATGCAATACAACTAGGTTGAATTCCAATACCAATGGTGACATAAAAACAATAAGTGCAAATAAGGGAATTGCACTTATTTTAATTTTGTAGCTCAGGACAGAAACAGCAGCATTTGAGTGGTGCCCAGAAAGGAAGAATATGTTCACTATAACCATTAAAGCATATTAGAAAAGGCAACTGAAGATTGTTGTGCTTGAGGCTAACAACCATATCGTGCACATTAGATTGTAACACAAACTATCCCTGCAGTTGTTCTCTGCAGTTTTATGATCAGGCTTCTTGAAAGCTGCAATGGTGGATGTATGATTCATTTGGAACGAAACAGACAAGATGATCTGAAGAAATGGACAAGATAATATGTTGAAACAGACAAGATGATCAGGTGAAACAGAGAAGATGATCTGGTGAAACAGACAAGATGATCTGATGAAACAGGCAAGATGATCTGATGAAACAGACAAGATGAAATGGTGAAACAGACAAGATGATAACTAAACTTAACTTAACGTCTTTATACTGGTTTAGAAGACTCTGCAGAGTCTGTATACAACCAGTTACATTTACATCACCTTGCTCAACAAGCAATTTATTCTTAAATGCATTAACTGTCCCTGCCTCCACCACCTCCCCTGGCAATGCATTCCAAGCATTCACAACTCTCTGACTAAAAAAATACTTCCTAATATCTAATCTGGACCTTTCCTTAGTCAACTTGTAGCTGTGCCCTCTTGATCTTGTGGGTGGCTGTATCTTAAAAAACTTGTTATAGTCTAATTTATCCATTCCTCTGATCATCTTATAAACCTGTATTAAGTCACTACGAATTCTTCTCTCATCTAGACACTGCAGGCCGGTTTTTCTGAGTCTTTCCTCATAACTGTAATTCTGGAATCCTCCTATCAGCTTTGTCGCTCTTTTTTTGTATTCTTTCCTGCATGTTTATATCCTCTCTCTGATAAGGACTACACACCTGTACACAATACTCCAATCTAGGTCTAACTAATGCTTTATACAGTTTGACTATCACTTCTTTGCTCCTATGTTTAATATTTCTTTTTATCATTCCTAACATTGCATATGCTTTTTTTACTGCTACCTGAAATTGCTCCCTAACCTTACCTGTATGATCTATTATAACCCCTAGGTCTCTTTCTTTATCTATCTTTCTAATATTGTTTTCTCCCATTCTGTAATTACGTTCCATATTGGATCTACCCATGTGGATGACTTTACATTTATCTACATTAAACTCCATTTGCCAGATTACAGACCATTCTCGAATTTTATCTAAATCCAACCTCAATATATCCACTTCTGCTTTAGATGAGACACTACTGCATAGTTTTGTGTCATCAGCAAATTTTTCAATCATGGATCACATATCAATGTCCAAATCATTTATATATATATCAAGAATAAGATTGGTCCCAAAACCTAGCCCTGTGGCACTCCACTTTTCACTTCCCACCACTCAGAGTACTCCTTATTTATGCCCACCCTCTGCCTTCTTCCCGTTAACCAATTTTCAATCCATTTGGCAACTTCCCCACCTATTCCATGTGATTTTAATTTTCAAAATAATCTTTGATGAGGTACTCTATCAAAGGCCTTTGCAAAATCTAGATAAATAACGTCCAATGGCTCCCCTTTATTTATCATTTTGGTGACCTCCTCCATGAATTCTAATAGATTTGTAAAGCATGATCTCCCTCTAGTAAACCCATGCTGACTATTTCTAATTAGATTAAATTTGTCTAAATGCATTACATTGTTTTCTTTGATTATTGACTCTAACAATTTACAGACTATGCTCGTCAAACTCACAGGTCTGTAGTTCGCTGGATCTGCTTTTTTGCCCTTTTTGAATAAGGGGATCACTCCTACATCTTTCCAATCCCATGGAACAATCCCTTTGCAAGTGATTGAGAACATAATATAGCTAATGGTTTTGCTAATTGGTCTCTAATTTCAAAAAGCAATTTTGGATGAATACCATCTTGACTTGGACATTTATCCACTTTCAACCCCTCCAATTTTTTAAAAACAATTTCCTCTGTAATACAAAGTGATCTTAATCCTGCTGTATCCATGTCTCTTTGAAAAATATCTAAAGGCTCTGGGATCTTGGAGCAGTTCTCTTTTGTGTAGACTGTGCCAAAGTACTCATTGAGTAGATTAGCTGCCTCCCTATTCTCACTTATTATTTTTCCTGTGCCGTTTATGAGAGGTCCTACTTTGTCTTTCGATCTCTGTTTATTTCTAACATAAGAGAAAAAGCTTTTACTATCAGTCTTGATCCTCTGAGCAAGTTTCTTTTCGAAGTCTGTTTTAATCACTTTCTGAGATATGTATTGCTTGTCCAAATATTTTAAATATGTTTCTTTTGGTTTACCTGCCTCTATGTATTTTTTCCATGCTTTATTTTTAGCTCTTCTACATTTAACTACAAATCTAGTTATCCACTTTTTACGCTTGGGGTTTACCTCCCTACATGGAACACATTCCTCTTTTAGCGTTTCAAGAACTGTTTTAAAACTCTCCCACTCCTGTTCAACATCTGTTCCTCCGATAATAGCTTCCCAGATTATGTGGTTCACTGCCTCTTTCATCCTCTTAACATCTGTCTTAGAGTAGTCATATGTTTGCCTGTTTATGTTTACTTCTTTCCCTGCAATAAGATCCCAACGGATGATTTGATGGTCACTTGAGCCAAACAGTTTCCCAACGGTAACGTTTTTAAGCATATTTTCCTCTATAGTAAAAACTAGGTCGAGTGTGTTTTTGCCTCTGGTGGCTGCTTCTACATGTTGAATTAAAAAATTGTGAGTTATGCACTTAACAAAATGTTTTGATTCTACAAGTGCTTCTGCCATATCCCATTTATTTCTGGAAAGTTGAAAATCCCTATTAATAATAATTTCCCTTCACTTGCCTTTGCTATGCTACTAATCAGCTCCTCATGTACCTCTTTTTGACTTGATGGACATCTAAAGCATACTCCAATCACTGTTTTTTTAACCCCACTTTCTATTTCTCTCCATACACTTTAATTTTTGTTACCACATGATATATCATCTTTGATCGTTATATTAACAGAATTTGTACAGTATAATAAAACACCACTGCCCTTAGCCTTGCCTTCAACTATCCTATTTTTCCTTAACATTGTATATCCCTCAATTTCAAGTTCACTATCTGCAATCTCCTCATATGTCCATGATTCTGTTAATCCTATTATATCTGGTTTTTCTTCTTCTACATGCAGTTCCAATTCTTCTCTTTTATTTACTATGCTTCTCACATTTGCATAAAAACATTTTAGTTTGTAATTTTGTTGTTTTTCCATGTTTTGCTTTTGCTGTATCATTTTAATGTTTGCTTTTCCACTGCTTATTTCCCACTTCACTGACCCCAACTCTCCCCTTTGACTACATCCTCTATAGCACTGTATTGTAGGCCTATCTTTAGTCGCAAACTTCATATGCCTTACTAGTTTAAATTTCTAACACAATGATTAAACATATACTTTGCTACAACATGCTGTACTATCTCATTTAGATGTAAACCTCTCCTGTCCAACATTTTACCTTTGTCTACTTTCACATCAATAAATTCCATTCCCATGTCTGCACACATCACCTGTAACCTAAGGTAGATACATATTATTTTGCTATCTAAATAGTCTGACCCATCTGGTCTTTCTAAAATGCCCATCATTGTGACCTTTCTAAACTTTTTTTCTGATGAAACAGACAAGATGATCTGATGAAACAGACAAGATGATCTGATGAAACAGACGAGATGAAATGGTGAAACAGACAAGATGAAATGGTGAAGTAGACAATATCTTCTTCTTCTTCTGCGTACACAGTCAGACAGTAACCATTATTTTCTTGAAAAAAGCGGCGGTCATCCTGAGACTCTCGCCACTACCATAGAGCTTGTCTTGCAGTTCCACTGGCAATGGCCACATCTGCTCTCTCTGATCCTCGTATGTCGGGCAGTTCTGCAGCAGATGTTCAGTGGTCATTTTACCAGTACCGCACGGGCATTCGTCGGTACACCCTATCTTCAATTTGTTGAAGAGGTGGTACCTCAGTCTGTTGTGGCCAGTGCGAAGTCTGAAGACAACGACCTGCTCTCTTCGGTTCAACTGGTAATAGGCATCGTTTTTGGTGTAACCAGTATGTTCGGTTTCCCATTTGGACATGTACCTGGCTTTGATAAGCCGTTTTGACTCTTCGTACGTCATACTGGTATCTATTTGTGGTAGCCTTGCACCTTCTTTTGCCAGTCTGTCTGCCTACTCGTTGCCTTGGATGTTGCAGTGTGACGGAACCCACTGTACCACTACCCTTTTTGGTGCGGACTGTTGGCACAGTTTGCAGAGTGCTGCTCTTAAGTCATTAAGCTCAGTGTTTTTCTGGCTTTTTAGCGCTGTGACTACTTCGAGAGCATCTGTCAGCAGGACTATATGGCTCTCATTTTCACTGTGTGTTACCATTTCTTCCACTGCCGCCCTCAGTGCCTCTGCCTCTGCTCTGAAATTGCTCGTGTACTTACCAGTAGCGAATGACAGTGTTATTTTTGTGCCATTTGGTAGGTTCAGGAATGCTCCTGCCCCTCCGTTCTGTGTAGTGTTTGTTACAGAGCCGTCGGTGTATGCATGGGTCCAGTCCATGCTTGGGTAGCTTTTCGTTATGAAGCTTAGGGTAGTATCTCTCCTTTCTTTTTCGGTCTGGCAGTTTTTGTTTGCAATGCCTGGTATATTTTCTACCACCTCTGGAAATATATCCTGCCTCCAAGTAGGTTTTCGTACAGTAGTGATGGGTTTTGGTGTTGTTAGTGCGTTTATGGGATCTTCGTGCATCTTTGCTTTGGCTATTTCTGCAAAGTTTCTCCGCTTTAGTTTCCCAGTTCCCAAATTGTTTAGCCTCTGGTACATTGGATGGTCCGTCAGTCTTCGGAGTTTCTCTGACTGCAGCTGGGCTCTGCAGTCTCTTCTGTCGGTCATGGATTGCAGTTTTGTAATCTTTTCAAGTTCTACAATTGGCGTTGACTTCATGCCACCAGTTATGATTCTCATAGCTTGGTTTTGAAGTTTGTTAACTTTGTCGAAGTTCGCCTTCGCTGCTGTTGTCCAAGCCGCGATGCCATACTCGAGAACTGGTCTCACTCTTCCAGTGTACAGTTTCTTTAGTATGCCTTCGTCTGCTCCCCAGCTTGTGCCAGCAAGTTTCCTCATGATCGCCATTCTTTCTCTGGCTTTCATTCGGTTTCTCTCAATCTGACTTTTCCATGTCATGCGCCGATCAAATGTGACTCCCAGATAGGTTGGGTTGTCGTTTGGCTGCAGGATTTTGCCATTTAGGCTTAGTTTGGTACTTTGGGGTTTTAATGAGAGCGAGAATATTGTGCACGTGGTTTTCTCCTCGTTTATTTTGACCAGCCATGAGTTCGCCCACTCTTCCAGCGATGTTAGGGCCGTTTGCATCCGATTTCTTGCTATGGTGAGATTCTTTTCAGAGGTCCACATAGCCAGATCGTCTGCAAACATTGAGCTATGGACTCTTCTTGGTATATTCTCTGTAATATCGTTTATATATACCAGGAAGAGTGTGGGTGACAGTACTCCCCCTTGGGGTACTCCCTGCTCGAGTGTCACCTTTTTGCTCATCTGCCCTTGTACTTGGACTCTGGCCGTTCTTTGTTTGAGGTAGTGGTTGATCCACTTGTACATCTTCCCACAAACATCACTTCTTCTTAGCTTGACTCTAAGTCCATCCTTCCAGACTTTGTCAAATGCCTTTTCCAGATCCACCCAAACAGCTACTGTGTGTTTCTGTGCCTGGTAGGCATCTTCTATCTCCTGGGCTATGAGGATGACCTGGTCCTCAGTGGATCTGTGCTGTCTAAAGCCGGCTTGCTGTGGAATTAGTATTCGTTTTTCTTCCAGATGCCACATCAGTCTGGTGTTTATCATCCGTTCCATCACCTTGCCGACACAGCTCAGTAGGCTTATGGGCCTGTATCCATTTGGATCTGTTTTGTCCTTTCCTGTCTGTTTTCATATCAGATTTATTTCCCACATAATGTTAGTTTTCATATCAGATTATTTCACATTTTGAAGTACTTTTAAACACACACATGTTTCAACAAAATATATTTACTTTATGTTCTTTAGTTTGAAAAATCTTTAGAAAAAATAAACAATAAAATAGGAATAGAAGAAGAATAACTCATATTTTAGAGAATCAGATTATGAACAAGAAAATCTATGTTGCACCACATCGTTTGGTGTTTTGTCCAAAAAATGTTTCAAAAAATATATTTTCTCTTGCTCTGCTCATTACTCTAGACAATAATGTTTAACATAATGTATTTTTAACACAAAAAAGTAAAGGCACTCCCATGGACAACTAACTTTAGCAGTTTTTACAACATGATTGGAACATTAGAGTGGGCCTATCTTCTCGGGATCACCATGGAAGCTCCTGGATCCACCAGGGTGAAAATCGATAATAATTTTCAGAGACAGTCAATATAGTTTCCAATATTTTGACTATGACATGCTTTCTGGAGATATTAATTTCATTTTATTCAATTTCCCTGGATAGTTTTACTAATATTGTTGCTGTATCCCTCTCTCTTACGCTTTTGTTTTCTTTCACCAAGCTTATTGTACTTGTCTAGCTCTAACTGTTATTTTAATATTATGTACATATATATATATATCAATAAACATAGAATGATTTCTTTTTCTCTCACTCTTTCTCACTCTATCTAATGACAATTGTTTTTTGCTCTAACAGCTCAAAACTATACATTTCTGCTCTCTCTTTCTCCTTGTGTCCCTCTGTGATTTTTCCTCATTCTCTATTAATTGTTGTGGTGTCTAAATTCCAGTAATATACTGTATGTCTGCATTCTCATTTCTCTACACGTGTATCATAATTTTGGTTAAACATACTGATCAGTTCTCTCCTATACAATTCCTCTTTACTTTATAAAAATATCAAGCGCTAAGACAAGACAATCCAATTCATTTTTACAAATATTCTTAGGTTGGTTGGCTATCTTTTACATCTGCTCTTTGTTATCCTTTTGTTCTTTTAACTGTATGTCTATGTCAACAATTTTCTATAAATGCAAATGTACTTACAACGTTCATTTCCACAGTCATGTAAGCCACTTGAAAACCTACAGAACAAACAGCAATATAGACAAATTATATTATATATATATAATGATGATGATTAATGATGGACCATAGCCTGTCAGACGCGACACATTGTCAGGAAACAAACAGAAGATGCATGCGAGAAATAATATCATGTGAAAATTGACTAGCACAATATTGATGGCACAGCAAGCTGTCATTCAGTTGTTAGTAATCACACTGTTTCTCTGTAGCTAAATAAGCAGCATCAGTTTTAAAAAAACTCTGCACATGTCAGACTTACTAAAACATCTAAACATGAGACGGGCTAGATAGTATTGGGGTGCCTAAAACTTATCCAAACTAAAACAAATATGCCCAATAATCACCACTTGAGACATGAAGAAGTTGTCGCATCAGCAGTTGAAGGAGAGAAATAGGTAAACGACCCAAGGCACCTAATGTTTGTACACCAGGTGCAGTCACAAGACAATATAGATGAGGTTTCTTAAAATCAACACAGCCCCTAAATAATTGTCCCAGAAAATGTTGCATCGAAAGATTGAATGAAACGATGCAGGTCCTCTGGATCAAGCTCAGGAAGAAACCTGTTCTCTGACACCACTTACCCTACCAAGCATGGAAGACACTAAATAGAGATAATGAGACAGTGATGCAGAGCTGATGAGACATGCGACTGACGATCAATACAAGACCCGGACCAACTAAAGATCTTCACAAATCTCCCAGAGACATGCAATATGGATGGCATGTTGAAATGGAATCCACATGGCCAAACATTAAATATATGACATCTGATGCCATGCTCCAGACATGGGAAGTAAGTAATTAAGCACAGACAGAAGTCCTAGTATGTACCTCATCTTTAAAATAGTGAATCTAGTTAAATCGAGAATCAGTCTCAATCCTTCTAACTTTCCCAATGTGATCTTGATGGTATGAGGATGCCCAATCCATTATCAACTAATGACAGGACTAACTGACGACCAATGATGAAAAGCAGTTGCTATTCCAAGTTTCCAGCTGGGATTGTCATATGTGCTCTCACCCGACATTTGCACCCTTGCATGGTTTGGCTGATGTCATACTTACATTATAGGCTGCAATCAAATGTTACTCCTGAGGTATTTCAAACTGTCACACTCGTCAATGACACTTTTATCAAAGGTAATGTCCGGTTGGTAAGTCTTCACTTTAGAGTTGTTCAAGGAGCATCATATCACACAAACTTGTAAGAATGATCTGACAACTGGAATTCCCACACCACTGTGAGATTGCCTGCAAGATTTCCTGAATGTGTCTAATCATTGCATGTCTATATCTGCTAGTCATGTACATCAGGATGTCATTCCCAAATGCTAATGTCTCTGTTAGTCGAAAGTTGACCATTTTTATTGTGTAGATGCTGAACAGCAAAGATGAGAGCAAAGAACATAGGACAGTTCTGTAGATATTTGTATCGATTCAATTGTATCGAGGATCAAGATCCTAAGCTAAGTGCAACTGTTCTCTCTATCAGAGCAGCTGACAGATGACATCCAGCTCACATGTTGTGGGATGATTTCACATTCCTTCAACCAGCGCATTCAGATCACAAAGTCGGTCAGGCTATTTGCATTCTTCAAGTCCAGTCATGGGGACTGTTTCGTTCCTGAGTGGAAGCCCTCATACACATCAGATTCAAATGTCCAGACATTACTCTAGATCTGCTTTGTTGGTCTGTAATTGCCTAGAGTATTAACCAGAATGTGTTCACAGTCTAGATGTGACATTTTTCTGGTCACTATCTTCTCAAGAAATTTGCCATAGACATCCTTCATCTTCTGGTCCCTCTTCCAATCCGGAGGGAGTATAGTGTGACATACAGAAAAATAATGGCAGCCTACTGTATTTCACACCTGTCAAGACACTTATAACAGCCAATTAGATTGGTGTTTGTTAGAACCTTGGTTCTGCAAAGGAAATGATACTTACTTGACTTTTCTCTGCAATAGGAACATGAAATCAATGTTGTTGCACTGGACTCTATGAAGAAGAAGCGTGCCAATCCATTGTTGAGTTTTTGTAATGTTGCTTTCTGTAGCATTTTTCTTTGCAAGCATTTTTCTTTGCATGTGTCCTAGGTAGGTCTTCTTCCCTCTCCCCACCCCCTCCCACACACACACACAAAAACCACTAGTTAGTCGCCACTTGCAACATACATAGTAAATAAGCCCCAATTATTCTATTATTTTCTCCACAATAAAGCAATAAAGTAGCTTAGTACTTCATTGCATACTTGAGCATGATAATACTGATGTGGTACTACTATTGATATATATTTGAGCGTAACAGTGCTACCATTATTACTATAACTACAGCTACTATTGCTACTCTGCTCTTACTACTACTTCTATTACTACTACTAAAGACCCTAAATAGGCAATCACATTGGCAGAGCTGTTAACCATATTTTCTCGTCTCACAACATGTGTTTGGGAAAACCCCAAACTTTCAGCCAAGACCAAGGTCATGGTCTACAATGCCAGTGTCATCAGTACGCTTCTATGTGGCAGCAAAACGTGGACAACATATGCCAAACAAGAGCATAGGCTCAACACCTTTCACATACGGTGCCTGAGATTCATCCTTAGCATCTCACGGAGAGACAAGGTGACAAATGTAGAGGTGCATTCTCGCACCGGTCTTCCAAGTATGTACACCCTCCTTCGCCAATGAAGACTGTGATGGCTTGGTTATTTTCATTGCATGAAAGACAGTCGCATCCCCAAAGATATTCTTTATAGGCAGCTGGTATGTGGTTAAAGATTAGCTGGCCGACCATATCTGCGTTCAAAGACACATGTAAGCGGGGCATGTCATCTCTGAATATGGATCTAACATCTTGGGAAGACATAGCTGCAGACCAATCCATAGTCAGACATGACTGAAAAGAAGCTACTACTACTACTACTATTACTATGTACTAGTACTACTACTATATGACTAGTACTGCTACCATTTCTATAACCACTATCATTACTACTACAGCTACTGCTACTACCATTACTACTAAAACTACTAATACAGCATTACTTCTATCAATATTACTACTTCTATTATCACTACTACTTCTAATACTACTACTATTATCACTGCGGCCACTATTACCATTAGATCTTACAGTTATCCTGAATACTACTACTATCACTACTAACATTACTATTTGTAATATTACTTCTACTAATACTGTCGCGTTACTAATACCCATATTACTACTTCTACTATCACTATTACCTTCTAATACTACTCTCACTATTACCTTCTGACATTACTACTACTACCACTACTGCTTTTACTACTACTAATATCATTACTACTGATGCCATTATTACTATTACTACTACAGCATTATTACTACCACAGTTACTACGTTTGCTATCACTACTACATCTACTACTTATGCTGCTGCTGTTACTACTACTACCATTACTACTACTACTTCTACTACTATCGATACCACTACCACTACTACTGCTACTACTACTACCACCATCACCACTACTGCTACTACTACCACTACTACTACTACCACCACTACTACTACTACCACCACTACTACTACTACTACTACTACTACTACTACTACAACTACAAAAATCACCACTACTACTAATATTACTACTACTACTACTACCACCACTACTACTACTATTACCACCACTACTCCTACTACTACCACCACTACTACTACTACTACCACCACTACTACTGCAACTACCACCACCATTACGTCTACAACAAAATTTATCTAGAACAAGTACAATTTGTACTAATATTATAGCACCTACCTGAGTATACCGTTAAGGCCAGCAGACTTACAAACACACAATATCGAGCCCGTGTCCTAAACACCAGAGCCAGGCCCCACAGAGTTTCATGGTTCACTGTGGATGATCAAGACACACATGACTGAGTACAGGTGAGGTACAACAACTATATTTCTAAGTGTGTGGACATGTGTGTGAGGTTTGATTGGCATGTTGTTGCCAGATTCTAAAATACGTGTTTTGTGGTGTTCTTATCTACAAAATACATCCTATTTTTTCTTCTTATCTACAAAATATATCATGTTTTATCTTTTTCGTATCTAAAAAATACATCACATTGTTTCTTCCTCATATCTATAAAATGGAGAATATTTTTTTTTTTAAATCTATAAAAATACCTAATTTGTAATCTTCTTATCAATACAACACACAATCTGTCCTCTTCTTATCTATAAAATACATGTTGCAGCTTCTTCTTATCTACAAAATACATGTTGTTTCTTTGTATCTACAAAAGGAATCAATTTTTTTTATCTTTTTCTTATCTATAAAATACATCACGCTGTATCTTCCTCTTCTCTAAAAGATACATGATCTTTTATCCATTTCTTATCTACGAGTATAATATACATAATATTTTATCATCTCAAATTCGTCTCTAAAATAGCCAAAGGCCACCACTGCAGATGGCTATTTAATTAACCTTTGGCCAAATGACTTAGTGGTGGCTTCTTTAACATGTCTCTGTACATGATGAAGTTATTGTCCACATGCACTCCCGAATTCAGTGGCTTGTTTGCTTGTTATGATATTCGTGAAGGTGTTTGTTTTTTTTGTTTTTTTTTGCGTTCGCCTTATTTCTCTAATCCAAACGGCGGTATACGTTGCACTGTGGTTTTTATTTTGCGCTTGTCGGCCCAGTGCATCCGACTTCAGCATGCATTTTATGTAAGGGTCTGCTTCATCCTTCATTTTATAAGGGTTTGCTTCCCCGGGGTAACAGCCGGTGCTGTGATGGGGATCGAACCCAACGCCGTCGGGTTGTGAGCCGTGCCACTTAACCACTAGGCCACGCCGTCCCCAATCAACTCAAGAAATCACATTTTTGAATATGGGGATATATGAGAAAGTTCCGACACTAGTCTGACAGCAAAGGGGTCAGGTTCGCTCCTGGGTCTTACTTCCCTTAAGTCTACCCAACCATATATGTGTACATGTGTTATATTTAGATAGGACAGAGCAACAAAGAAGTAAATTGGCCACCCTACCTTAGAGAAGAGTGAGACCTAGTACAAGGGATTGTCCCACACCGGCAATGTATTCTGTGGTCCTGCGTCTTTTTTTTAAAGGAAGGTGTTCTTGAAAAAATATCCAGCCCCACAAAACAAGAAACAAGCAATCAAATAGTCTTTCCCGAGGTTAGCGAATGTCAGAGAGGAGGAGGCTTCACCCTGAGGGCTACTCTTCCCCTTCTCTCTCTCCCCTCTCACCTCACTCTGTTTCATTTGACTCTGTCCTACAGTCACACTCTTGCACAACTTTCACACGCGCCATCGTGGTAAAGCCCTTCCATTGCACTTTGGTTGGGCTAGCTTCTGAGGGCGCACAAACCTATCATAGGTACATACAGATGCATACATGCATCCAAGCACTGGTGTATGCATCCTGATATCGCCCAATTGACTACGGTCTGGGGTGGAAAATGGTGCGCCTTCGCCAATAGAAACTTGTGAGGCAAACATCTAAGCAAAAAAAAAAAAAAAAAAAAGCGAATGTCAGACGTCCCCAGTCTAGACTAACTTTATAATATTCAATAGAACCCGTCCTTATCTGGGCTAGCTAGCACGGGGAGAGGGGAGGAGGGCAAAGATAGGTGCTGGTGTGGGGGGGGGGGAAGGGGTGTCTGCTCACAATCAAGAAGATAGGCGTACTTTAATATAGCCAAAAGGACTGGATGCAGAAGAATGATCTGTACCTTGTCACAAGGGGCCGAAAGCGAACAAAGACAAGATTAGTTGAAGTACTATTACAATCTCCCATTTGATTATCATATAATTGATAGTGTGTGTACCAGTATTCCAAACATACCATGTTTATTTGTTCCTGTTTTTCTATTTGTCTTTTTTAATACTTGATTTTATATGTAAATTGTTAGACTTTAAATTGGTCGTTGTTCAGAAATATGTATTGTTGTCGATGAGCACCGCCGATATCATCCTTGTCACAGATTTCCCTGTTGGGTGTGGGTGCGCATGTGGTTGAACAGGCCAATGCAGGCACTAAAACATCTGCTGCATAACGGGCATACGCTGCATACGTTTCCACCTCCACCAGTCCCAAAAATAGGTGATCGTATATTCCACAGGCTAACAGATGCTGGGATTGACCTGGCAAGTCACCAGTGGATTTTCACTTGCCAAAAATAAATAATGTGAAACAAAGGAGGTCACACCTCCTCACCACGTCTAACGACATAAGTTCACTGAAGAGGTCACACCTCCCCCATCACGTCTAACGACATAAGTTCACTGAAGAGGTCACACCTCCCCCATCACGTCTAACGACATAAGTTCACTGAAGAGGTCACACCTCCCCCATCACGTCTAACGACATGTTCACGGAAGAGGTCACACCTCCCCCATCACGTCTAACGACATAAGTTCACTGAAGAGGTCACACCTCCCCCATCAACATAAGTTCACTGAAGAGGTCACACCTCCCCCATCACGTCTAACGACATAAGTTCACTGAAGAGGTCACACCTCCTCACCACGTCTAACGACATAAGTTCACTGAAGAGGTCACACCTCCCCCATCACGTCAAATGACATAAGTTCACTGAAGACGTCACACCTCCCCCATCACGTCTAACGACATAAGTTCACTGAAGAGGTCACACCTCCCCTATCACGTCTAACGACATAAGTTCACTGAAGAGGTCACACCTCCCCCATCACGTCTAACGACATAAGTTCACTGAAGAGGTCACACCTCCCCATCACGTCTAACGACATACGTGGACTGAAGATATATAGATAGATAGTCAACTTATGTATGCATCTTTGAAGACCTCTTTTCCTTACTCTAGTTGGCTGATGACAAATATTTATGTGAAGAGAGTGCTGGACATTTTCTGAACTTGTATTTATTCTTCAAGAGTTCTGTCATCTCTTTCGTTCTGCATCTTCCACCTATCCTGTGTAACATCAACATTATTGTATAGCCCTTTATTTTCGTCCACAATGTTTTCTAAATTCCCATTTTTCAGTACTCTTTTAGACTGCCTGCAAATATGATATCTGACAACACGAATGATTCATCAAGATCGATTGTTCTAGCTGTCAATTATTTAATGAGGATCGTGTGACACAATTTTGATGCGCCCTAATGATTATTCCTGGAAAACCTTTCTATCTCGCGTAAATGGTAGATAAATGTTCTGCATTTATGTAAATATTGAACATGCTTTACACTTGTTTTAGCTTCATGACATGTGGCTATCCATGCGAAAGCAATAAGCCGACCATAACCGAAATTGATATGTAATGTTTGATATGACTCATTAAAACACATAATGAATATTCAAGCAATTACGGCGTATCAGCCAAATAGATATCTGCTACTACGATAGGGTGAAATAGCTATAATGCTACGCGCTGCTGATAGCGTGAATGTCACATATAAGGAACTTGTCATGTCTTTACCCTGATCACGAAGGAGTAGGAGGAGAAAGTTGAAATTTGGCACAGTGCTTATTTCTTCTCAATGTAGCCACCACCTGAATTTATACATTTCTGCCATATCTGCGTAACCTTGAAAAGACCTTCAGAATAAAGTAACCTATTTTGCGAACTAAACCAATTATTATAAGCCAGTATGACATCTTCATCACTGCCTAAATGATTTTCTTTCAGCTGTTTTTTTAAGTTTTGGGAAAAGAAATAATATGTGTCATAATGGTGAACCCAAGTCTCATCTACTGTCACCATGGTCGGCAACATGTTTTTAGACGGACACATTTTGAGCAGCTGGCCACGGCAATCAATCCTGTTTTTTTTTCTGTTCATATGTCATCAGATGAGGGACCCAGCGGGCACACACTTTTCTCATGTTTAGTCTGTTGTGTAAAATTCTAAAAACTGTACTTTCATTCAGTTTTTCTAACCTAGATATCTCTGCAATTGTCATTTTCCTATCCTGGTCAATGATTTTCTTCACTCTTACAGCATTTTTATCGCTGACATCTTGGAAGATCAGCAACATGAGAACGTCCACACTTAAACTGCCAACACCTGTTTCGTTTACAGCAGCATACGAAGGACAGAATTCCTCAAACACTGGTTCCACCTCTTGCGTATTTCTGTAGGTATTTTTCCAGGCAATATCAAGAATTGTATGACAGTTCTGGCCTCTGATTTCTCCATTGTTCTGACAAACCGTTAGAGTAGCAGATCTGGTCATGTATCATACCGGATAAAGATTTCGAGGAGGAAAATTCATACTTCTCAAGTCCAGTACAAATTGAATTAACTACATATGTGCCAAATGTCAACTTTCTCCTCCTACTCATTCATAGCCAGGTTAAAGACTTACGACACGCCCCTTGTATAACGTTGCGCTACTATAACGGAGGAGACATTTAGCTATTCAGATAGTGTTCGAATGTAAGACCTGCTATGATTATGCTCTTGTTCACACTGTCACCGTTCTCATGTTCACACTTTCACCATTCTCTTGTTCACACTACCGCCCATTCTCTTGTTCACACGATCACCCGTTCTACTGTTCACACTATCACCCGTTCTCCTGTTCATACTATCACCCGTTCTCCTGTTCCCACTATCACCCGTTCTCCTGTTCACACTATAACCCGTTCTCCTGTTCATACTATCACCCGTTCTACTGTTCACACTATCACCCGTTCTCCTGTTCATACTGTCACTCGCTCTCCTGTTCCCACTATCACCCGTTCTCCTGTTCACACTATAACCCGCTCTCCTGTTCACAGTGTCACTCACTCTCCTGTTCACACAATCAGCGATTCTCATGTTTACTAAGGGTTGCTCGTTCTTCTGTTCACACAATAACCTATTCTGAAGTTTACTTACTGTCACCCATTCTCCTGTTCACACTATCACCCATTCTCCTGTTCACACTAACAACAATTCTCCTGTTCACACTAACAACAATTCTCTTGTCCACTTTATCACCCATTCTCCCGTTCACACTATCAACCATTCTCTTGTCCACAATATCAACCATTCTCTTGTCCACAATATCAGCCATTCTATTGTCCACAATATCAACCATTCTCTTGTCCACAATATCACCCACTCTCTTGTCCACGCTATGACCCATTCTCCCGTTTACGCTTTCAAACATTCTCTTGTTCACACAATCAGCCATTCATTCACACAATCACCCATTATCCTGTCCAGTTTATCATCCATTCTCATGTTCACACTGTCACACATTCTCCTGGTCACACTATTACCAATGCTCATGTGTACTAACCAACAGCTTCTCGTATATTTGTTTAAATTATTTGTAACCGTTTGAATTTACCCGTGAAATTGCATACCATATATTTATTCAATTTAATGTAATGGTCTCTTTATCAACATTTCCTTTACAGTTTTGCGTAGTTTGTTCACCATTTAGCCCAAAAAAACTCTGCCTATTTGAAAGAGATGTCAGGAAAGGACAAAACAGATCCGAATGGATACAGGCCCATAAGCCTACTGAGCTGTGTCGGCAAGCTGATGGAACGGATGATAAACACCAGACTGATGTGGCATCTGGAAGAAAAACGAATACTAATTCCACAGCAAGCCGGCTTTAGACAGCACAGATCCACTGAGGACCAGGTCATCCTCATAGCCCAGGAGATAGAAGATGCCTACCAGGCACAGAAACACACAGTAGCTGTTTGGGTGGATCTGGAAAAGGCATTTGACAAAGTCTGGAAGGATGGACTTAGAGTCAAGCTAAGAAGAAGTGATGTTTGTGGGAAGATGTACAAGTGGATCAACCACTACCTCAAACAAAGAACGGCCAGAGTCCAAGTACAAGGGCAGATGAGCAAAAAGGTGACACTCGAGCAGGGAGTACCCCAAGGGGGAGTACTGTCACCCACACTCTTCCTGGTATATATAAACGATATTACAGAGAATATACCAAGAAGAGTCCATAGCTCAATGTTTGCAGACGATCTGGCTATGTGGACCTCTGAAAAGAATCTCACCATAGCAAGAAATCGGATGCAAACGGCCCTAACATCGCTGGAAGAGTGGGCGAACTCATGGCTGGTCAAAATAAACGAGGAGAAAACCACGTGCACAATATTCTCGCTCTCATTAAAACCCCAAAGTACCAAATTAAGTCTAAATGGCAAAATCCTGCAGCCAAACGACAACCCAACCTATCTGGGAGTCACATTTGATCGGCGCATGACATGGAAAAGTCAGATTGAGAGAAACCGAATGAAAGCCAGAGAAAGAATGGCGATCATGAGGAAACTTGCTGGCACAAGCTGGGGAGCAGACGAAGGCATACTAAAGAAACTGTACACTGGAAGAGTGAGACCAGTTCTCGAGTATGGCATCGCGGCATGGACAACAGCAGCGAAGGCGAACTTCGATAAAGTTAACAAACTTCAAAACCAAGCCATGAGAATCATAACAGGTGGCATGAAGTCAACGCCAATTGTAGAACTTGAAAAGATTACAAAACTGCAATCCATGACCGACAGAAGAGACTGCAGAGCCCAGCTGCAGTCAGAGAAACTCCGAAGACTGACGGACCATCCAATGTACCAGAGGCTAAACAATTTGGGAACTGGGAAACTAAAGCGGAGAAACTTTGCAGAAATAGCCAAAGCAAAGATGCACGAAAATCCCATAAACGCACTAACAACACCAAAACCCATCACTACTGTACGAAAACCTACTTGGAGGCAGGATATATTTCCAGAGGTGGTAGAAAATATACCAGGTATTGCAAACAAAAACTGCCAGACCGAAAAAGAAAGGAGAGACACTACCCTAAGCTTCATAACGAAAAGCTACCCAAGCATGGACTGGACCCATGCATACACCGACGGTTCTGTAACAAACACTACACAGAACGGAGGGGCAGGAGCATTCCTGAACCTACCAAATGGCAGAAAAATAACACTGTCATTCGCTACTGGTAAGTACACAAGCAATTTCAGAGCGGAGGCAGAGGCACTGAGGGCGGCAGTGGAAGAAATGGCAACACACAGTGAAAATGAGAGCCACATAGTCTTGCTGACAGATGCTCTCGCCGTAGTCACAGCGCTAAAAAGCCAGAAAAACACTGAGCTTAATGACTTAAGAGCAGCACTCTGCAAACTGTGCCAGCTGTCCGCACCAAAAAGGGTAGTGGTACAGTGGGTTCCGTCACACTGCAACATCCAAGGCAACGAGGAGGCAGACAGACTGGCAAAAGAAGGTGCAAGGCTACCACAAACAGATACCAGTATGACGTACGAAGAGTCAAAACGGCTTATCAAAGCCAGGTACATTACCAAATGGGAAACCGAACATACTGGTTACACCAAAAACGATGCCTATTACCAGTTGAACCGAAGAGAGCAGGTCGTTGTCTTCAGACTTCGCACTGGCCACAATAGACTGAGGTACCACCTATTCAACAAATTGAAGATAGGGTGTACCGACGAATGCCCGTGCGGTACTGGTAAAATGACCACTGAACATCTGCTGCAGAACTGCCCGACATACGGGGATCAGAGAGAGCAGATGTGGCCATTGCCAGTGGAACTGCAAGACAAGCTCTATGGTAGTGGCGAGAGTCTCAGGATGACCGCCGCTTTTTTCGAAAAAATAATGGTTACTGTCTGACTGTGTACGCAGAAGAAGAAGAAGAAGAAAGAGATGTGATTAACAGTTATTTTCGCTTCATTCATGAACGCTCTAAAGATGCTGCAAAACAGCAAGATATACGGCAGCCGCTCCAGGTGAACTTTAATTCTATGCTATTGAATATTTCTCATGCGTCACATACGTTTCTCGCGAGTTTCCTATACAACAAGACAGCAGTTGTATCCAGGACAAATAGCCTTCAATTGGTGGGAAATAGATAGAACGTTACGTTTAGATTTACCCTGTCCAGCTTACATTGATTCATGAACCTTTGTGATTACGTTGTGATTTTATTTGCAAAGGGATTTACGTAAACGATGTTACCGGCTCCACAACAACATTACCTAGACGTCTGTCACCTAACGGAATTAACACAATGGACTAATTCGGAAATCATTCAAACCTCGAGGCTAGTCATGTTGAGAGAAGAGCTTTAGTGCCTACAGGCATAGACAAACCTCAACAGCTTGTACGGACCTTTCGCTGATGAGTCATTTGCTACTATCACCAAAATCGTCTCCATGTTAGTGAGACATTGACTCTACTCCTTTTGCTAATTAGCTCATCCTTTATCTGTGTCACTGTTTTTTAATGCAGGCCATTTTATATGTGGCGAGGCATTTGGCTTCCGTTAAGGGAGTCATTGTTAAAAGCACGATATTCACACGTCGCAGTTGGGTTTCACAACGCCTCAGTCGGGGTTCACACCGTCTCAGTGAGGGTTCAGAGCGTCTCATGGGGATTTCACACCGTCTCAGGGGGATTTCACACCGTCTCAGGGGGATTTCACACCGTTTCAGTCGGGGTTCGCACCGTCTCAGTTGGGGTTCGCACCGTCTCAGTCGGGGTTCACACCGTCTCAGTGAGGGTTCACACTGTCTCAGTTAGGGTTCACACCGTCGCAGTGAGGGTTCACACCCTCTCAGTGAGGGTTCACACCGTCTCAGGGGGATTTCACACCGTCTCAGTGAGGGTTCACATTCTCAGTGAGGGTTCACACCGTCTCAGATGGGGTTCACACCGTCTCAGATGGGGTTCACACCGTCTCAGTGAGGGTTCACACCGTCTCAGTGAGGATTCACACCCTCTCAGTGAGGGTTCACACTGTCTCAGTGAGGGTTCACATCGTCTCAGTGGGACGTCACACTGTCTCAGTAAGAGTTCACACCCTCTCAGTGAGGGTTCACATCGTCTTAGTGAGGGTTCACACCGTCTCAAATGGGGTTAACACCGTCTCTGATGGGGTTAACACCGTCTCAGTCTGGGTTCACACCGTCTCAGTGAGGGTTCACACCGTCTCAGTGAGGGTTCACATCGTCTCAGTGGGGGTTCCCATTCACTCAGTGGGAGTTCACACCGTCTCACGTTTTCAAGGGTCCACAGAATCGCACCTAACATCTTAAGCGCACCTAACCTTACATCTAAGAGCAGCAGTGTCACATGAGGCCGCCGTCCCTATCTCCAGGCGAATGGATGTGACAACTCTTCCCATGTGCTCCTACAAACGTTCTCCCTTTTGTGTGCGTTGCTGCACATGGCCTTAACGGAACAGTTTACATGTCCAACTTCGGTAATATTCACATCTTTCTTTAGATAGGTTGCGGGCAAACAAAAGTAGTGCTGAACAGAAAGAGTGCCCCAGAGTCAGAGCAGAGTGTGTAGTGAATGACAGAAAGAGTGTTATGGGGTCAGAACAGAGTGAGTAGTGAATGACAGAAAGAGTGATCCGAGGTCAGAGCAGAGTGAGTAGTGAAGGACAGAAAGAGTGCCCCGGGGTCTTAGCAGAGTGAGTAGTGAATGACAGAAAGAGTGTTCTGGGGTCAGAGCAGTGAATAGTGAATGACAGAAAGAGTGTTCTAGGGTCAGAGCAGAGTAAGTAGTGAAGGACAGAAAGAGTGTTCTGGGGTCGAGCAGAGTAAGTAGTGAAGGATAGAAAGAGTGTTCTGGGGTCAGAGCAGAGTAAGTAGTGAAGGACAGAAAGAGTGTTCTGGGGTCAGAGCAGAGTGAGTAGTGAAGGACAGAAAGAGTGTTCTGGGGTCAGAGCAGAGTGAGTAGTGAAGGATAGAAAGAGTGTTCTGGGGTCAGAGCAGAGTGAGTAGTGAAGGATAGAAAGAGTGTTCTGGGGTCAGAGCAGAGTAAGTAGTGAAGGATAGAAAGAGTGTTCTGGGGTCATAGCAGAGTGAGTAGTGAAGGACAAAAATTCCCCCTGGGTCAGAGCAGAGTAAGTAGTGAATGACAGAAAGAGTGTCATTACGTTGTCTGTCTGTACATGTCATATGGAGGCAGCTCAGCCTATGAGTGAAACGTCCGTTTCATAATCCCAAACGAGCTGTGTAGGAATCCCGCCGTGTCTAGTTTGGCAGATAGGTTTTCTCTCAGTACGATCGCTTCTACGCGTACGGAGAGTAATGCCAACCTACCGTGCTGCCAACCTGCTAAGAAACCTATAATAGGAAAATAAGTTAACGATTGTAAGAAGGTAAGAAGCGACGTTCTGCAAGGGATTTGCTACTTACTTTGCTGTATATACAATATCACGCACGACGTTGTTATGTCCGATTTCTTCATTAAATCAGTCGAGGATGCTTAGATATTAGATGCCAATCCTACTTGGATAACTGTGGCAATTCTATAGCTAATACATGCTAACCACGATCTGACCCTCGTCAAAAGAGGGTTTCATTGATTTAAAACCAATCGTCATTTCATCTATTGGAGTTGCGGCGTCCCCACTGGTGACTGGATAACCGTGTGCTGATATAATGGTCTCGTGTGTCGGCTACGCATCTTTCACATGTCTGCCATATCAAATGTCAATTATTAGCTCAGCACTCGGTACTGCACACTGTCGGCTGCATTACGCTCCCCTGTGGTCGGGAAAGAGTCAGATATATTCTATAATCCCCCTTCTCCCACCCCCTCCCCGGGGTCTGTGGGAAGGAAAAACCCAGAACCCCAATAAATATTATCTAGCACAAGAAGAGCTATTCGTTCAGGGATAATTATTAATAAGAATATCTACGTATCCAATAATCTGGTGTATATGTCTGGTGAATAACGACCGCTTGCCTCAGCTGTCGCCACGTAGTGTACAGGTTAAACTTTGATTTTACCTCCATATTAAAAGCATATGGATTCCCGAAGTTTTAAACGCACGTCCTCGCGGTCAGAAGACCGACATCCAAATTACTCGGCCAGCCGATGATGTAAAATCAGAAGCAAAAGGTGTTTAGATTTAGAAGTACAATGTGTCTTGAATCTGAAGTAAACTGTGTCTTAAATATAGAGGTAAAAAGTGTTTACAAAATATAAGTGTAAGGTGTCTTACATTTAGAATTAAAATGAATCATAAATATAGAAGTAAAACGTGTCTCAAATATAAATGTAAAAGGTGTCTTACATTAACAAATTATAGGTGTATTGCATTTAGAACTAAAATGTATCTTACAATTGAAAAAAAGTGTCTGAAATTTAAAAGTAAATGGTGTCCTAATTTTAGAAGTAAAAGGTTTGTGACATTTATAACTAGGAGTCGTCTTACACTTTGAAGTAAAATGTTTGTTACATTTTTAAATAAAAGGATGTCTGACATTAGAATTGAGAAGTATTTGGTGCCTGAAATTAATAAGTACGAGATATCTTAAAATTAGAAGTAATTGATGTCTTAAAGTAAAGATTCCTCATATTTATAAATACAATTAACAGCAAGGGACAGACTGAGCAAGAGAAGATGAGCTATGGCAGACAGACACACATGCCGGCAGATAGACGCACAGGCACACAGAGAGATAGGTAGCTGGGTATATAGTAAGGCAATTAGAAAGTTATGAAGACAGGTAGGTAAACAGTTCAGTAGGAGTGAGTGAACATGTATTTATAACAAATTATACGTGTGTGCACGTGAATCTGTATGTATTTGATGGACTTGTAGCGTTCTGGCAATAAGCATAAAGATTACGGTACAATCATTACTGATGTTACAATACTGCCAATATGTCCGTAAAGTTCAGACTTAAGAAACAGAGAATGCAGCAGTTGGTCACATCTAAAGCAAACTGCTGGATCGATAGTCATCAATTCTAAGGTCAACAAACGCATGACATTGTTGCAGATTGTTTGCATGACAAGATAAAAACGTAATTGGACCAAGAGAGATCATCGAAATGAAGCGACGGATAAGGAGACTTTGTAGCCGATGTATCAAACGCCTTCAATTGGCACGACACACGAAGGACAGTCGCCATACTAACTAGCGCCGTAGAAGAGGTTAAGTACTTGCGAAACCCTCACCCCTAAAACGCGCTAGATAATTACATTTTAAAAAAGAAACTTAGATTTAATATCAACAGTGGTATTCCAGTTGGGTAAATACATGTTTTATTATCATTTTCGCAAATTATCACTGGTACAGTAAGGCTGCGTGGCCTATGGTTCAAACTTGCTCGGTTTTCACAATTCCAACGTTCCGGGTTCGATTCCCACTTGTGTCCAGTTTGGCAGACACTGGGTTCTTTTCTCGGGCTAATGCTCCTCCACCAACGGAAAGTAATGGCAACCTACCGTACTGCACACTTGCCAACCTACCGTACTGCACACTTGCCAACCTACCGTACTGCACACTTGCCAACCTACCGTACTGCACACTTGCCAACCTACCGTACTGCACACTTGCCAACCTACCGTACTGCACACTTGCCAAGAAACTTATAACAGCCAAATAGGTGGCGGTTGTAAGAAGCTACGTTCTGTAAAAGGACATGCGACTTACTTTTACAGTGAGACCATTTTGTCAGATCACTGTCTTAAATCAGCTCCAATATCATCTTCCTTTGGAGACTGTAGTACTCTCACTTTTCATGACATCCTTCTGTCGCTGTATTTTTTCCAGAAATATTTCAATTTGTGATACATCTGTCTCAGAATGTATATTATTTGTAATATAAACTTGCCAATCAGTTTCCCAAGTGCTAGTTTCAATTAGGGGGCAGTAAAAGACGTGTTCCTGGTTTGCTTTCTGTGTGCAAAGATATTCCAGGAAGATCACCTGTTATTTTGTTTGATCCCTTTATTTTTTTCTGCCTTTCGCTTGCAGCACCGAGCTCTTTGAGGTTGTTGTTGTTGTTTGCGAATGGCCACAATGAGTAAGTTTCTCTTTTGTGCGCGCTGAAAAGGACGTTAAGTGGCGGGTTGCAGTAGCTTTCCTCACATCCCGAGCGTACTGATGAAGGTGGACCGGCGTCCTCCAGGCTGTTGTGCTATCCTTAGCTTCACCTGCGTGTCACTCACTACTACGGGGAACACGTCGATCCCTCACCTCGTTAACCAGGTTGCCATGAAAACAGCCCGTTTCCAGTGAGGGCTACTAGGAAACCGAGTTGAGGGTCTTGACCAGTATGTTGTGCCTGACCCTGACTAGCATGTCTGATCATTATGTTGTGCCTGACCCTGACTAGCATGTCTGATCATTATGTTGTACCTGACTAGCATGTCTGATCAGTATGTTGTGCCTGACCCTGACTAGCATGTCTGATCATTATGTTGTGCCTGACCCTGACTAGCATGTCTGATCATTATGTTGTGCCTGACCCTGACTAGCATGTCTGATCAGTATGTTGTGCCTGACCCTGACTAGCATGTCTGATCATTATGTTGTGCCTGACCCTGACTAGCATGTCTGATCATTATGTTGTACCTGACCCTGACTAGCATGTCTGATCATTATGTTGTCCCTGACTAGCATGTCTGATCAGTATGTTGTGCCTGACCCTGACTAGCATGTCTGATCAGTATGTTGTGCCTGACCCTGACTAGCATGTCTGATCAGTATGTTGTGCCTGACCCTGACTAGCATGTCTGATCATTATGTTGTGCCTGACCCTGACTAGCATGTCTGATCATTATGTTGTGCCTGACCAGACGTTAGTCTTCTTCTCCGCTCTTTAAGGTAGTTTACTATGAGCTACTAGAACAAAAAATGAAATAAAAATGGATAAACTTCTCTGAAACTGTCAGTAACGTATGGTAGTTAATGTCTTCTGTGATTATTTCTCCCCTTTATCAAATTCAACTTGACTGCGCCCACGAGTGCACCATGCTAGTTTCAGATCATGTGTCTCAGAACGGAGGGGCAAGGGTATTCCTGAGCCTAGCAAATGGTAGAAAAATAACACTGTCAGTGGCAACTGGAACATTTTCAAGCAATTTCAGAGCGGACGCAGAGGCACTGAAGGCTGCAGTAAAAGCAATGCTGACAGGCGAAAGCAATGAAAGTCAGATAGTCCTGTTTACAGATGCTCTGATCGTGGTTACAGCACTAAAAAGCCAGAAAAATACTGAACTTAATGATTTAAGAGCAGTACTCTGTCAACTATACCAGCAGTCCGCACCAAAAGGAGTAGTGGTACAGTGGGTTCCATTCCACTGTAACATCCTAGGCAACGAGGAGGCAGACAGACTGGCAAAAGAAGGTACAAGACTACCACAACTAGATTCTAGTGTGATCTACGAAGAGTCCAAAAGGTTTATTAGGGCCAGATACAAGGCCAAATAGGAAACAGAACATACTGGCTACACAAAAAATGATGCCTATTACCAGTTGAACAGAAGAGAGCAGGTCGTGGTCTTCAGACTCCGCACAGGCCACAACAGACTGAGGTACCGCCTATTCAATAAACTGAAGATAGGTGGCACTGACGAATGCACCTGTGGTACAGGGAAAATGAACGCTGAACATCTGCTGCGAAATTTCCCAACATACGAGGACCAGAGAAAGCACATGTGGCCATCACCGGTGCAAATACTAGACAAGCTCTGTGGCAGTGCCCACAGCCTCAGGATCACCGCTGCTATCTTCGAACAAATGCAAGTTGACGTCTGACAGCGTACGAAGAAGAAGATCGTGTGTCTATGTGTGCGCACGCGAGCGTATTTCTTAAATGTATAAATATCAACACTATACACATCTGGTGCTAGTAGTTTCCCTAACACAAAAAAACTTGACAGAGCAACATTCAAACACTCAACAATAAACAAAGTTTCACAATGGAATAAAATAATGAAATGGCTTCCTAAGCAAACAGATGATAGTGTCCATCACCACCAAAAATATACAACACCCAAAGCTTTTGTTTTCACGTTTTAACAATGATATGTATCACGTCCTAGTAAATATATTATAGCTGTTATATCACTATGCTGATCACTCTTACATTCCCTCACTCAATTACCACCCCTCCCCCCTCTCTCTCTCTCACTCTCTCTTTCTATTTTTCACACATACAACCTAAACTTTCACTGTCACTCTCCGTATATTGAATGCAGCGTTTCGTTTTCCGATTTTTCTTTATCTCAGGGGCTGGCGAGAGCTAGCCCCAAATGTTAGAAACATGTATTCACACTACTACTAGATCGTCCAACCGAGTAGTTTTCGGGATAAAAATATTAGTCACTGTTTCTTTCCCAGCATAACGTCAAAAACGACTAAAGAGGTTGTGCATGGGGCTAGCAACATCACCATCGTTACAAAAGATCCTTGAAATCAGGTTTCCCTAAACGCTAGTTAGTGTAAGTGATCAAGTGAGTCTTAAACTTATGATTGAATGTGTCGGAGAGATGGTCCTGACTGAATGAATATGTCGGAGAGATGGGCCTGACTGATTGAATCTGTCGGAGAGATGGGCCTGAATGATTGAATGTGTCGGAGAGATTGGCCTAACTGATTGAATCTGTCGGAGAGGTGGGCCTGAATGATTGAATGTGTCGGAGAGGTGGGCCTGAATGATTGAATGTGACGGAGAGGTGGGCCTGAATGATTGAATGTGACGGAGAGGTGGCCTAAATGATTGAATGTGTCGGAGAGATGGGCCTGACTGATTGAATGTGACGGAGAGATGAGCCTGAATGATTGAATGTGGCTGAGAGATGGGCCTGACTGATTGAATGTGACGAAGAGATCAGCCTGAATTATTGAATGTGTCGGAGAGAGATGGGCCTGACTGATTGAATGTGTCGGAGAGAGATGAGCCTGAATGATTGAATGTGTCGGAGAGATGAGCCTGAATGATTGAATGTGACGGAGAGATGAGCCTGAATGATTGAACTGCTAGTTCTAATCGTCGTACCGCTTGGACAATTTGATTGTTTAACTGTGCATTTCCATAATGAACTCCATGATGATAATGTTAATTGACTCAAA
This sequence comes from Ariolimax columbianus, assembly GCA_036924085.1. Taxonomy (NCBI): domain Eukaryota; kingdom Metazoa; phylum Mollusca; class Gastropoda; order Stylommatophora; family Arionidae; genus Ariolimax; species Ariolimax columbianus. Next base: position 33,006,536 of record JAVGWX010000003.1, read on the forward strand.
AACAACTAGAGCGCTTTACAATACTAATACAATACCAGCCATCAGGGTTGCAAAGCAAGAAGCAGGCCACGAACAAAATGGAAAGCTGGTGTAAGTGAGACACTTAAGAAACACGGAATGACAACAACATCGGTGACAAAGCTGACAAGTGACAGACAACTACACCTCCCTACGTCGTCTAACGACAGAAGTGAATAGAAGATGATGATGTCGGACTAGAACGAATCACTTTTATTCCGATTTTTTTAAATTTTAGTGTTTATAGTTTAATCTTGATATCATTCCCAAGTACTCTATTCCAATATATCGTTCTGAGTTTCTCTATTATCTTTAATGATTCAAACATATTTATAAATATTGTAAGTGCATGCAACTAGTTTGTGATACTAGGTTTGTCTGTGTTTTGGAACGTCATTTTGAAACCTATATGCTTTCTTAACAGCCTTTTTTGTGTGTATATTTGATTCCTACTTTGTTTCAAAAATACATTGATCATACTCCCAGTATAATTAAGCTTTGCATTACATATCTTCATACAAACAGTTTGGTTAATCTGTGAATACTTCACGATAACGTCGCGACTAAATTGCAAATAGAAATATCTTGATGACCTGGTCGTCAGCGTATCTGCGAGTCCCAACTTCGTCTCCAGCTAACCCTGTCTTGGGCCACGTAAGTTCTGTGCATGGTAAGTCCTCCTCCAGAGGCGTCTCATGTGTTGTTGTGTTCAGCAAGGGAGTCTGACCAACGCACACATTGGGAGTCTGACCAACGCACGCATTGGGAGTTTGACCAACGCACGCATTGGGAATCTGACCAACGCACGCATTGGGAGACTGACCAACGCACGCATTGGGAGTCTGACCAACGCACGCATTGGGAGTCTGACCAACGCACGCATTGGGAGACTGACCAACGCATTGGGGGTCTGACCAACGCATTGGGAGTCTGACCAACGCGCGCTTTGGGGGTCTGACCAACGCACGCATTGGGGGTCTGACCAACGCACGCATTGGGAGTCTGACCAACGCATTGGGAGTCTGACCAACGCACGCATTGGGGGTCTGACCAACGCACGCATTAAGGGTCTGACCAACGCACGCATTGGGGGTCTGACCAACGCACGCATTGGGGATCTGACCCAACGCACGCATTGGGAGTCTGAACAACGCACGCATTGGGGGTCTGACCAACGCATTGGGAGTCTGACCAACGCATTGGGAGTCTGACCAGCGCACGCATTGGGGGTCTGACCAACGCACGTTTGGGGGTCTGACTAACGCATTGGGGTCTGACCAACGCACGCATTGGGAGTCTGACCAACGCATTGGGGGTCTGACCAACGCACGCATTGGGGGTCTGACCAACGCACGCATTGGGGGTCTGACCAACGCATTGAGAGTCTGGCCAACGCACGCATTGGGAGTCTGACCAACGCATTGGGGGTCTGACCAACGCACGCATTGGGAGTCTGACTAACGCATTGGGGGTCTGACCAACGCACGCATTGGGAGTTAAGACCAACGCATTGGGGGTCTGACCAACGCACGCATTGGGGGTCTGACCAACGCATTGAGAGTCTGACCAACGCACGCATTGGGAGTCTGATCAACGCATTGGGAGTCTGACCAACGCACGCATTGAGAGTCTGACCAACGCACGCATTGGGGGTTTGAACAACGCACGCATTGAGAGTCTGACCAACGCACGCACTGGGGGTCTGACCAACGCACGCATTGGGAGTTTGACCAACGCACGCACTGGGGGTCTGACCAACGCACGCATTGGGAGTTTGACCAACGCACGCACTGGGGGTCTGACCAACGCACGCATTGGGAGTTTGACCAACGCACGCATTGGGGGTCTTCTGTGCGGTCTTTTTTTACCTCGAGGTTACCAGATTACTGTCGCCGTGTTCCATCGACCATCGTGTCATCGCACTATGTGACCTGCCCATCTATGGTGTGCCTTGTCTACATAGATTACCGCATAATTCACTAAGAATAATCGTCGTTTGTTAGAATTGTGGAAATGTTGCATACGTTGGTTCTGGAGAGTGATTCCGACCAAGCGTCTATCAATCTCTCATCCAGGTTTTTTTTATAGTGTCCATGCCTCAACACCCTAGTACATCGCATACAGCACAGTGGAGTTGAAGAGATAGAGGCTCGTCTCTCATGTAGCATGTCCTTTGTATAACGTTGCTCCCATCACAGTCTGTCTGAAAGAAACTCGTTCCCTTGCCAAAACTCCAGCTTCCGCCACTGTCATACTCAGGCACTCCTGGATATCTTGGTGTCATCGTCTTCTTGGTCTACCCCTTCCTCTTTTGCCTGGCACCATACCTTCCATCACCGTCCTCTCAAGACCGTTGGGTCTCTTGATGTGACCAAAGTATTTGCTTTTTCTAGCCAAAATGGAATTGATAAACCAGTTCTCCGCTATGCTCAACTCTTGTCGAATGTCTACATTTGTTCTTTTCTCTGTCCAGGGTATTCTGAGGATCTTTCTGTAACATTTTGACTCGAAGGATTCGATTCTTTGTCTAGAAGTTTTGGTAATCGTCCATGCTTCACAGCCATAAGCTGCCACAGGAAAAACACAGGCTCTCAAGACTTTTACTTTTATCGTAGTCTTATAAAATTATAAATAACTTTATTTGATTCTACTAGTTTACTGCAGTTTCTGCTTTTGGGATGAATAGGAAAATAATGACACTAATGCATTTCTACTTTTCTTCTAATCTCATTTTAAATCCAGGTGAGGTATGGGGCGACCACTACATATGTGCTGTTTACAGGAAGCCAGTGACATGCACTTAGTAAGCTTCTGTTATTATTTATATGGCACGATAAGCTTGCTAGCTGCACACAAAACCCTCTGCAATCTCGTTTTTTACGGATATGCACGGAAAGTTACAGTGGTTCTATTCTTCATCTCCAGAGAACTACAAGAAGATCTGAACCACACGTCTACTCAACATGCAGACAGTTGTAATGAGGCCTAGCCCTGACAACAAGAAGATATGAACCACACGTCTACTCAACATCCAGACAGTTGTAGTGAGGCCTAGCCCTGACAACAAGAAGATATGAACCACACGTCTACTCAACATCCAGACAGTTGTAGTGAGACCTAACCCTGTAGACATCAAACACTATGATTACCAATTTAAATTATTTCAATGGTTTTGATTCATCAGGGGGAAAAGTGTATAGAACTATGGAATAAAGGTCACTTGTTCCTGCTATTCCCACGTAGTGTGTAAACTAGGTTTTTTCGCGCGTGCACGCGCACGCAAGCACACACACATACACACACACACATATATATATATATAAACCACGAGCTGTCACAAACAAGAAATAGCTAAACACATCATCGTTATTGCCAAAGTCAACATTCTATCTACCACAAGATGTTCGTCCCCTATCCTGCAGCCAATGACTTATTTACAATCAATTCTGGTCATGTAGACATGGTAACAACATCCGCCCGCCTTTTTTATTAAGTGACAGCTTTCATGTAACATTCATGACGTCTGCATTAGCTGAATGCGGAACGTCAACAAATGTTGTGTCTGATGAAGCATTTAACAATTGCCAGATTTCAGTATGCATATTATTGATTATTTTTCCTGAATTTATCATTCGATCTTACAAACACACACACACACACACACACACACACACACACACAAAACAATAATAAAAAAGTTTCCTACAAAGTGAGCTCTTTTTTCTAATTAATTATATGCAATCTGTAATAAAGATTCTATCTGAAGCCTCACTACGGTTTAGTGAACTTTTGTCGCCTATGCTAGTAGGTCATAGGGGTACCGGTACTCGCGTGGGTTAAACATTTGTATACTTCTTTGTACTAATTTTCCGAATATTCCAAGGTCGAGTGACCACGCCACATATATGTTGCCTTGCCTTCCTTAACTTGACCAGGTACCCTTTACAGTTTGGTAGTCGGCATGGCACACAAAGAAAAAGAGAGTATATCGGTGATCTAACCATCTGGTCACGTGGACATTTGCAAATTTCAGAGCAAACAAGATTGCTGGACAGTATCTGTCGGAACTAAGCTTAGAGAAACAGCATGAGAAACAAACGCCGGCTTAACCAAAATAAAACTAGCCAACAACTAAATCATCCCACCTAACCCTCAAATAAATAGGCATCTACAAATACGGGTGCTAATTACAGCGTTCAACAGATCAAAAATCATATACCAATCTACAAATGATGCCCTTACAACTAATAACATTGCACGACTCTACGAGGGGAGCAACCTGTTTACAAGAAACCTATAGCAGTAACTCTCAAGTATATGGTACAAGAAACCTATAGCAGTAACTCTCAAGTATATGGTACAAGAAACCTATAGCAGTAACTCTCAAGTATATGGTACAAGAAACCTATAGCAGTAACTCTCAAGTATATGGTACAAGAAACCTATAGCAGTAACTCTCAAGTATATGGTACAAGAAACACTAGAGTAAATACAACGATTTTACCAGTGTTTAATGGATCGTTAGCGTAGTCCACGGTGAGCTGGCTTGCTAGGGCTGGGATTACACCTCGCCAGGGTTCGAAACCACGTACGGACAGAACAAAATCCGGGCGTGGTTCGACCGCTCATCCAGCTGTGAATGGGTACTTGACGTATGAGTTAGGGAAAGTATAAACCGCAAGGAAGGGAACTGGCCATCCCACCTCACATAGGTTACGGCTTAGTCATGACAATTGCTGCCACAGAACCCGCCTTGACCTTTAGATAAATAATTTTAAAAAACACTATAATTCAACAGAAACAGTTCGTGCGGTGGATAACGCCAGATACACCAGCGATACAATAAAGACTACAATTCAGTTGCCATCTTCACGTGGAAAGCCGATTGCAAGTATTATGCAATGTCCTTTACAGTGATTGGAGTTTTTCCTATGCTCAGATCTTGATGTAATCCTCCAACTTACATTGTTATGCATTCCTCTGTCATTTGTGCATTCGCCTTTCAGGCGGCAAAGTCTTACTTTATCAGTAAGATAGTAGGTTTGGCTTGGCTTGGCTTGGCTTCGTTCGTTCTCAATCTCCCGCTACCAAACCCTGAAAGGGCTTAAGTAGCAGAATATAGTCCAGAGACGGAATGCGTTGTGTCGTAGTTTACAGCTTGACTGCGATATTTGCACCTTTCGATCCAACACATCCGACTTTAGCAAGCATTATTTGAGAACCGGGTTAGCATTCCTTCTTCGATTCTTTCTCCTTAGCCAGACTGCCCTCCTGCAGCCTGTTATCCAGGATCACCTCGTGGAGGTGTAGAAGGGTCTTGGCAGCTCTAGTTTGCTGGTCCTGACGATAGCAGTCAGCTATGGGTCGCTGACCACTGCAGCTCATGCGCTGCTCAGCATATTGATCCCAGGTAGGAGATTCAATGACGTAACACAATTTATTAACTTCCGTGATTTTTTCCTCGACGCGACCGCTCTTCCGCTTGCGGAAAGAAATGGACACCTTTAACAAACTCGTAGCACACAATAGCAACCAAACAAAGAACATTTACACAAAGGAATACATTCGTTTTTATTGATCTAATATCGAACAATGCTAGTGTAATTACTATTACAACCTATGAAAGCATTCTTCTCACCTATCGCTAAATGAGAACAATTTCGCTTCCACTGTAATCGATCCTCTTATATGAAGTTAGTCAAGATTTAATACCAGGATGGCAGATCACAGATGAGAGAAGGAAAGTATTCAAATATGGAGCCACTGTGGCAAAAACATATACAGACGTAAATTCAAATCACGATCATGCAATTATTATGACAGTTATCAAACTGAAAAATATGGAAACAAGATAGCAAAAGGATCCCCAAATAAGATGTTTAGCGTAAAAGCAGCCTGTCGTTAAACATAAATATCTTGTAGTCATAAAACATAAATGACAGCAAACATGGAACAATAAAACAGAAAAAGCCCAAATGAGAAATTAAGCACCAAGCTACTAAAAACAAGCGCAGAAATAGCAAAAGACACTATACTGATAAAGGAGTTTCACTATGTATTACAGACGTCATGTTAAGTACTTATAGAAAGAAACAGCAACAGACACTCCAGAATATAGAGCACGTGACAAAGAGACACGTGATATGTGTCCACATGTAAAGGAACTTGGAAAGAATAAAAATTCAAGACAGTTGAAGACATGGGAAAGAATTTAGCTTAAGAGCTATGCATGCAGAAATAGAGAAACTTTCCAACACAAGTGAGCTCAAGAAGGAGAGCTCATTAAGTACAAAAATGGAGACATCTTGTTTGATGAGATAAATATATCAAACCGATGGGCGGAACTGTTCGGAGACGTCAGAGGGAACAAACCATGAGCTTTACATAATGACGGCACCAGCATTCTCGGGTCCCAAGAAGAGAAAGCAATACAAGTTATGTACAAGCTAAAAGAAATTCATATGGACACACACACATATTGAAATGAAAGGTGCTCTAACAAATGTAGGTCTAGATACACACGTCGATCTGTGTAATGACACGTATAATAGCGGGATCAATACCGCGTGTCCTGATTACATTCGTCTTTACAACACTACACAAGAAATCTAGTGCGATCCAATGTTCAGATTTGAGAAGAATCAACATTAACATACTGATCACAATTTTACAGGACAATTTAGGCGCATAGTAAACATTGTCGTTCAGGATGAACAATTTGGATGTAGACAGAATAGCAAAATACGAGAAGTAATATTCTGTATGGCCATTAGTAGACAAAAATATAGAAATTCAATGATGCATTAGTATGTGCTTTATCCACACACAAAAAATTGTTCATTGACAGTCCAGCATGAGAAACTGGTTAAATTTCTGGATACCAGAACACTTAGTAACCCATATTGGGAGCAATCTGCCATTGTAACATCTGGTAGGATTAACTCAACACGTATAGATGTACAAATAGTAGTGTGACAAGTATGCGTACTGTCCCCTTGTCAGTTAACATTTACACAGAGCAAATATGTCAACCAATAGAAGAGAGATTCCAGGACTAATTATTGGTGAAGTGTCAACATATAACGACATCGTTCTGCTGGCTGAAAGGGAACAAGAACTGCAAGAATTGATGATTTAAGTAAATACAGAATTCAGATATATGGATTTTTAACCCTAAGAAAAATAAAACTAAACTAATTTGCAAAGTGATACAAAAATTAGCTATACGGATAAGAATAGATGATCCGAATAGATGATCAGATACTAGAACAGATCTAGGGGTTCTCTTACCTTGGAAATAATACGGGGGTGGGGAGGGGTGAGAAAGGTGGGATTTAAAATAGAAATCAGGACGAGAACATGTACGACACACTGAACTCCAAACATGTACGATAAACTGAACTTCAAACATGTACGACACACTGAACTCCAAACATGTACGACACACTGAACTCCAAACATGTACGACACACTGAACTCCAAACATGCACGACACACTGAACTTCAAACGTGTACGACACACTGAACTCTAAACATGTACGACACACTGAACTCCAAACATGTACAACACACTGAACTCCAAACATGTACGACACACTGAACTTCAAACGTGTACGACACACTGAACTCTAAACATGTACGACACACTGAACTCCAAACATGTACAACACACTGAACTCCAAACATGTATGACACACTGAACTCTAAACATGTATGACACACTGAACTCTAAACATGTACGACACACTGAACTCTAAACATGTCCGACACACTGAACTCTAAACATGTATGACACACTGAACTCCAAACATGTCCGACACACTGAACTCTAAACATGTATGACACACTGAACTCTAAACATGTATGACACACTGAACTCTAAACATGTATGACACACTGAACTCCAAACATGTCCGACACACTGAACTCTAAACATGTATGACACACTGAACTCTAAACATGTATGACACACTGAACTCTAAACATGTACGACACACTGAACTCTAAACATGTATGACACACTGAACTCTAAACATGTATGACACACTGAACTCTAAACATGTATGACACACTGAACTCCAAACATGTATCTTATTAATTTAAAAAGAGAGTGATGTGGCGTTATGTATAGTAGTCATTGGTGTGAGACGTTGAGACGTGGACAATAAACAAACAGTTGGAGAAAACGATTGATGCCTTTGAAAAATGTGTGTGTGTGCGCGCGCGCGCGTGCGTATATGTATGTGTGTTTATACATATGGGAGGGTATACCACATAATGAAAAGGAGGACATCTTATAAGGCTTCCCAAGAAAGTAGACCTGCCAGATTGGTCAATTATAGGGTAGTTACATTGATGTCCGGCAAGCTATTCAACAGAATCATCTCAGATAGATTAAAAGCTGAAGTAAACAAAAAGGTCAAAGACAAATTGGCAGGATTCCGCCAGGGAAGGTCATTCTCAGATTATGAAACTACTCATCACATCATAGAAGAACACTCTATTGAATGGAAAAGTATATAGACTACGAAAAGGCATTTGACAGTGTGGATAGAAAAAACTCTTTGGCAACTGTTGTTCACTATGGAATACCAGAGAACGACCTAACCGTCATAGAGAGTATGTTACGAAGATACAGTTAATATAGTGGTACACGAAGGAGCACTGACTGACAGCTTTGGGATACAGACATGGGTGAGATCGAGATGCCTTCTCTCACCCTCTACGTTCTTGTTTGATATAGATAGATAATGAAGACATCAAACGATGGAGACAGAAATGGTATTCAGTGGACATTACGGTCACACCTGGAGGACCTGGATTACGCAGATTATTTGGGACTTTTGTTAGTCATGGTCAAATGCAAGAGAAATTGGACAGCGAGAAAGAACAGTCAAATTTCGACTGAACATCAACAAGAAGAAAACTAAGGTACTTATAAATATCTAGATCAACAAAGAACCAATAATACTGAACTGAGAGCCTCTGGAAGTAGTGGATGCCTTGACTGATTTGGGCAGCATAAATGACACGTTAGGGTGTACATATGCAGACGTCAAGACCAGAATTGGATAGACAAGATTCCTATGTTATTGGCTTTCCGGAATATGGTTATAGGATAATTTATCTATATATCCCGTATTTAATTTTGTTAGCCTCGAAGACACGTGAAGAAATCAATGACAAAATTATGAATTATCTCCTTAAAACATTTAGCATGATGAGGTTATAAAATGTTGAAGTTCCTTCTATGTTGGGCTTCATTTATATTTACTTCCGAATTATCTGTATTAAAAAAAGTATTTTTTAACGAAGCTAGGTGTTAAATCTTGAAGTAGATGGGTAGGCTGAAGAGGGAAGTGATTGTAGATTTGGAGAGATGGGCATGATGGAAAGGAGGGGATAGGGGTGGGATTGTGTGATTGTTGGATTGGAGAGATGGGCATGTTGGAAAGGAGGGGAGGGAGGTGGGATTGTTGGATTGGAGAGATGGGCATGTTGGAAAGGAGGAGAGGGGGGTGGGATTGTTGGATTGGAGAGATGGGCATGTTGGAAAGGAGGGGAGGGGGGTGGGATTGTTGGATTGGAGAGATGGGCATGTTGGAAAAGGGGGGGCGGTGGGATTGTTGGATTGGAGAGATGGGGATGTTGGAAAAGGGGGGGGGGGGTAGGTGTAATTGTTAGATTAGACATGAGCATATTGGAAGGGGGGTTGGGGGTGTGGAATTGGTGGATTGGAGAGATGGGTATGTCAGAAAGGGGGGGAGGGGTGTAATTGTTAGATTAGACATGAGCATATTGGAATGGGGGTGGGGGTGGGATTGTTAGATTGGAGAGATGGGTATGTCAGAAAGGGGGGGGGGGGTGTAATTGTTAGATTAGACATGAGCATATTGGAATGGGGGTGGGGGGGGGGAAGGGTGGGATTGTTAGATTGGACATGAGCATATTGGAATGGGGGTGGGGGTGGGGGGGGGGGTTTGTTAGATTGGAGATATGGGCATGTCAGAAAAGGGGGGGGGGGTGTAATTGTTAGATTAGACATGAGAATATTGGAAAAGGGGTGGGGTGCGATTGTTAGATTGAAGAGATGGGTATGTCATAAAGGGGGGGGGGGGGCGGGGTGGAATTGTTAGATTATACATGAGCATATTGGAAAGGGGGGGGGGGGTGTGGTTTTAGAGGGCAGAATGGGAGTACAATGTGGGTATGACGGGGTAGTGTTTAAACGATTAACTACGTTTACAATTATCCCGCGCAACGTCAGATAAAATACTGCATATATCTCTCACACGAGGGGTGTTCAAATCAAAGCGGGACTTTTTGTTTTAGTTCTACATGAATGTGTAATAGCGTGCTGGAACTACTGTCATTACTTAATTAGGGGCATGTGTGTCCTATTACTGCTAGGTGGTTCAATTGCCACGGGTCAGTCACGAGATAAACAAATAAAAGTGGCAGATAACTCTGTTAGTGCTTACTTGGAAAGCGTGTTGTGATGAAGTTTCGTGTGAAAGAAGACGTGAAACCTGCTGAAATTTACAGAAGACTGCAATGACAATACGGTGATGAGACACTCAGCCGCAGTAAAACATTTGAATTGTGTAAACGTTTTAGAGATTTCCGTTCATATGTGAGTGAAGATTCCGGCCGTGGTGGCTCTCAACCCACCACAGCCATTCCTGTAAATATCCAGAATGTGGGAGCGCCTTATCCTGGAAAATCGACACATAACCTGTAGCAAAATTGCAGATGAGGCACATCTTTCCCTGGATACAATGAACACTATTATTCATGAACATTTGCATTTTCGGAAGGTTAATACACGTTGTGTGCCAAGACAGCTATCCGCTTTTGACCGGTAGAGAAGAGTTAAGTCCGCACTGAAATGAAGGGACGTTTTTTGTTCTGCTGTTAGCTTTGGTTCCTTATCACATATTCTGTTGTATTTCTTTTTTTTGCTTGATGTATTTTTTATTTTCAATAATGAATTGTTTTCATGCCTTTTTATTATCTTTCATTAACATTGTTACTGTTTCTGTCCACAAGGGTGTTCTCTTGATATTCTTCTTTATTCTTATTTCACTACATGCTTCTCTTGCAGTTCCCTTGAGGGCTGCCTTGAATTTTAACTAGAGCTTCTAGATCATGTCGTGGTTCCTCTGGACAGTGCAGAGGCTAGAATACTGGGTACCATAGACCTTGGAAGAACCATCAAAAAACCTCCGAAATATTTATTAATATAATGTTAATGATTATTGTTAACATATGTTCGGTTTGGTTGGTAGTAGTGATGTAAATAAATACGGATTGATACCTGCCGTTTGATATATTCTTTGCTGTGTGTGATCTTCAATGATGGGATTGCACGTGGTAACATTCTAGATAGCTAAACAACTATGGAAACGCCTTACGCTGCCACACTATTACCCCATGATCAATGACCGCCCTGTTCATTTTTCTTGGTTTCTGTGAGGGCTTTGATTTCCAATTTGGATTTCTTCTTGCCATGGACTGATTCTCCTTTACATTTATGCTTCTAATATTCCATGTTTCAAAAATCGTATACCGTAATTCGCACCAGCTCGACATTTGTAAGAGCCGTCCGATTTTTTTTAAATCTTTCTATTTGTTTGTAGACTTATAATTAGGTGGTTAGACGAACATGTTATTGATCTGTTTTGTCTTTACGTGGTATGGGCTGTCTCCTGTTGTCCTACATGCAGACCACCGATTCTGGATTACGGCTGTTTATTTGGTATTAACATCTGATCTGCGTGGGTGTGTGTATGTGTATCTGTATGTATGTGTGTGTGTAACGGTGTGCGTGTGTATACATGTGTGTGTGTGTGTGTATAATTGTGTGTGAATGTGTATGTGTGCGTATGTAACGGTGTGCGTGTACGTATGTATGCGTGTGTGTGTATGCGTATGTGTGTGTGTATAATTGTGTGTGAATGTGTATATGTGCGTATGTAACGGTGTGCGTGTACGTGTGTGTATGTATGCTCCTTATTATGTCTAGTCTTGTTGTTATTTACTAGGCTATATGTCGATTTGTGCATGGTTTCATTTACAGGGGATTGTTTGTTTGTTGTTGTCTGCTGTTGGAATGTGTGTGCATGTGTGTATGTGTGACTTTTACAAATTTCTTTCTTAGCAGTAATCACAATTTTGTCCCACAGCCAGCCCTCGTTAAGACAAAACCAAGGCCACCAGACAAGCAAGCACGTTCTGATTCAACCACTATCATCTTGTAGCTAGAAGGGGCGTTCTTTTCCATTCTAAGAGTAATCAAGTCAATGTGTGTAACCACGCTTATTCTTATTGTTTGCATCTGTGGGGATTTGTTGTGTTGAGGTAAGACGCTGATCGTCACTGTAGTGGCCAATATTTGTACAGGATAGAAGACTAGATGCATTTTAATTGTACAAAAACAAAAAATACCTTACCCGAGTTTTGAACTCGTGTCCTCTTGGCAACATAACCTTTTGACCTCTAAGCAAAGGCAATATGAAATACATAACTACAACATTCGACATTTGCCCCAATTACCAGAAGACATTTTATGTGGTTTAAAGTTGCGCACCTAGTCAGTGGGAGACAACACCTACTTCAGCAACAATCTTTTTTTTAATGGACTGAACAATATTAGAAGAGAGATTTGAACAATAATAGAAGACTATTGAGTACAAGCCATCCATTCAATAATGTGAGAGCAGTGAACAATATTAGAGAACTATTGAGTACAAACCACCTATTCGATAATGTGTGAGCATTGAACAATAATAGATGATATTGAGTACAAGCCACCCATTCAATAATATGTAAGATAGGTTAAATCGTATGATTTGGAAAGCTTAACCTTGGTTTGGTTTTGCTGCACATAAACCGAAATAAATATTTAAGCTGGGTTAAATTATGGTTTAGACATTAAACATAAATAAAACAAAGACAACGATAATTGGAAAAAGTGATAAGAAACCATGTATGCAGATAACAATAAAAGACATACCATCTTGTTGAAGACCATACTGGAGGGTAGGGTGGAAGGCAGTCCTTCAAGAGGCGGACAACGTTGTAAGTGGGTGAATAACATCAGGAGATGGACTGAAAATAGCCTGTAAGGTTAAACCCTTACAGCAAGAGATAGAGTACACTGGAGAAACATTGCAGCTGACCTTTGATGCGGATATTGCACTTGAACTGAAATTATGGTTTTGTTTCGTATTGTAAAAAATTGACACAATTTTGGTTTTGTTTAGTAGTGTTTAAATTGCACTAAATTATGGTTTAGTTTCGTACTGTAAAAGCAAATCAAAATTATGTTTTTGTTTCATTAGTGTTCATCATCATCATCCTCATATGGTTGGTCCTAAGCTTTATATCGAAAAGCTACCCAAGCATGGGCTGGACCCATGCATACACCGACGGTTCTGTAACAAACACTACACAGAACGGAGGGGCAGGAGCATTCCTGAACCTACCAAATGGCAGACAAATAACACTGTCATTCGCTACTGGTAAGTACACAAGCAATTTCAGAGCGGAGGCAGAGGCACGGAGGGCGGCAGTGGAAGAAATGGTGACACACAAAGAAAATGAAAGCCATATAGTCCTGCTTATAGATGCTCTCGCCGTAGTCACGGCGCTAAAAAGCCAGAAAAACACTGAGCTTAATGACTTAAGAGCAGCACTCTGCAAACTGTGCCAACAGTCCGCACCAAAAAGGGTAGTGGTACAGTGGGTCCCATCACACTGCAACATCCAAGGCAACGAGGAGGCAGACAGACTGGCAAAAGAAGGTGCAAGACTACCACAAACAGATACTAGTATGACGTACGAAGAGTCAAAACGGCTTTTCAAAGCCAGATACATGACCAAATGGGAAACCGAACATACTGGTTACACCAAAAACGATGCCTATTACCAGTTGAACCGAAGAGAGCAGGTCGTTGTCTTCAGACTTCGCACTGGCCACAATAGACTGAGGTACCACCTATACAACAAATTGAAGATAGGTGGTATTGACGAATTCCCGTGCGGTACCGGTAAAATGACCGCTGAACATCTGCTGCAGAACTGCCCGACATACGAGGATCAGAGAGAGCAGATGTGGCCATCACCAGTGGAACTGCAAGACAAGCTTTTTATGGCAGCGGCGACAGCCTCAGGATGACCGCCGCTTTTTTTCGAAAAAATAATGGTTACTGTCTGACTGCGTACGAAGAAGAAGAAGAAGATATGGTTGGTCAGTCCTAAGACTGGTTGTAAGGTTGTCTGGGTATGTCTCTACCTTTGACCCTATCATCTGCAGATCTCTTCATTCCAACATATGTGCGTACTTTTATATCTCTGCATGCCTAAGATGTACAAATGAATCTTGGTCGGTTCCAATGAACCATACTTTCTAGTATAGTCTGTAGAAGATATTCATCTCATATAGTGTGACCCAGCCAACTCGACCGACGTTTTTGTATTATATGCAATATTTGTCTTTGTGCGATCAAGGGAGTGAGTACATTGTCATTGGATCTTTCTGTCCAACTCACTATTGCCATTATATGGTAGCACAACATTTCAAACCCTTTCAAGCTTTTTCATCCTACATCATGAAGGAAATTGGGTTCCCTGAACACATTATACGTCTCATTGAAACATTATACCAAAATCAACGAGCCGCTGTCCGAGTATCTGGGCAAACATCAGATTGGTTCGCAGTACAAAAGGGCGTAAAACAGGGATGTATCCTCTCACCTTATCTATATACCATCTATGCAGAATGTATAATGGGAAATGTTAGAGAAGACGAGAACATTGACAGTTTTGATACATTTACGATTGGGGGGTACAAGATTCCAGAGTTACGATACGCAGATGACACAGTGATGCTATCAAGAAGTGCAAAAGGGATAGAGCAGCTAATTTCAGCTGTAAATGGACTTAGTAAAGATCAAAACCTGTTTATAAACATAAACAAAACAAAGACAATGACCACCGACTAAACACAATATCAACATAAATTTACAGTAGATGAGGAAATAGATCAGGTCACGCATTTTGAATATCTGGACTCCAGAATTGACAAGAATGGCGAGTGCTCGAGAGAAATCAGATGAAGAATAGCCTTGGCAATGCAAAGACTGAACAGTCTCTTGAAATTATGGCAGGGCACCAACAAAACGATAAAAGCAAGTCTTGAGAGCCTGTGTTTTTCCTGTGGCAGCTTATGGCTGAGATTCATGGACGATTACCAAAACTTATAGGCAAGAGGCTGGTGTAGACCAAGAAGACGCTGGTACCAAGATGTCCAGGAGTGTCTGGGTGTGACTGTGGTGGAGGCTGGAGTTTTGGCAAGGGAAAGAGTTTCTTTCAGCCAAACTGTGATGGGAGCGACGTTCTATAAAGGACATGCTACATGATGATGATGATCCCAGAATATGAGTTATGGGGACTCGATGAAAGCAAGTAACCCTGTCGCACATTGTCTTATTGAAACTGAATTAGTGAGTCCTTCTTTGATTGAAGTAAACGTCTCTTGTTGAGGAAATGAATAATTATTGAAAATGTGTTTGAATTCAAGCTCAGCCAAACAATTGTTTTCTTTCTAGCACGCCACAGTCCGATCCCTTTGAACCAGCTCGGCCTGCAAAAACGGTGTCCGGAAAAAAAATTTTTTTTTGAACGGAGTCACTCCTGACATCCATTTTTTACTGCTGATTACGCCCTCCATATATACACGATATTTTGCCGGTTAAAGTATCGTGTGTTCGATTACAAATGGCTTTTGAACAGTTTTAATTTTGTATACGCCGTTTGGAGCAAGCCGACTTTTTGCGAAAGGGGAAGTAGGTTGTTGAGAAAGATTTGTATCGCGTAGATCTGTTTATTTTGTTTGTTTAAATGAAAGAACTACGTTTGAATTGAAACCAACAGTTGTGGCGATATTGTATACACAGTATCGATACATTGTTGTGGTTTTCATGGTTTTCTATCGAAGCGACTAGGCCTAGTGGTCGAGTCCAAATTTTTCCCGAGATTTTCATAAATTTTCAACTTCATCTTTTTAAATCTCAAAAACTAACAAACATACAACAAAAACAATAACACCCACATGTTCGTTATGCTATTGTGTATCTACACGCCAGAAAATTATATTTATTGACAAACAAACATAAAAGTTACAAATTTTGAAAGACGACTACCACAGCGACTAATTAAGAAAATTAATTAGGTCAAATTTTTTTCACAAATTATGTAGCGTGCCTAAGGTTAAATTGAGCGCAGCCTTGGTTTGGTTTCTAGGTGTTTAAACTGAATGAACTACATTATAGTTTTTCTTGCATGGTGTATATACTGAGCTAAATCTTGGTTTTGTTTTTTGGTGAACCTAACCGAAGCAAACTATGGTTTTGTTCCATTGTGTTTGTGTTGAGTTAAATCGGATTTTTGTTTGTTGTTATTAAGCTGAGTAAATTGAGTGTTGCATCCCTGTGAACAAGCTGAACTAAATCACTGTTGTGTTTTGTGTGCACAAATAAGTAATCGTGATTTTGCGTAGTTATGTTTCAGTTTATTTAGACGTTGTTTGGTTTTGCTGCAATTAACTCAGTAAAATCATAATTTTGTTTGGTTGTGTTTGTTGAACTAAATCATGGCTTTATTTTATTGTGAATACGATGAGCTAAATGATGGTTCTCATTCGAGTAGTACCAACGAAGCTAAAACAAGGTTTGCTTTTGTTGGTTTTACCTTTAGCTTAACTCGCAATTTTTGTTTCGGTATATTGAATTGTTAATTGTGGACTTATTTCATTACAGCTCTTCTCGTTCGCTAAATCATGGTTTTGTTTCATTGTGTCGATGTGAACAAAATTCTGTTATTTGTTGTGTTTGTCTTTGCATTTAACAGAAGCAAATTCACGGTATGGTTCCATTGTATTGATGTTGATCATGTTTTTGTTTTATGTGCACATACTGAGCTAATTCGTGATTTTGTTCCTTTACGTTATTATCTTCTCCTTTCTTTTCGCGTATCATGTTATGTCTTTCAGCGTGAGGTTATGTAAAAATATCTAGAACGAACCTGACTGTGTGTCTCAGGTACAGTGACATTCACCGCCTTATATATTTATGTAGGCAACCTTTATCGTGGTCTACAATTGCCCGTTAATCCGTTGTATCTTAATAGCATTGAGTGTTGTGTGGTGGTATTTTTTTTAGTTGCTGTCTTTTGATATAGTTTAATACTGGTATTGCTCCCACTAGTCTCCTGAAGTAATCGCTTCTGATCATTTGTATTTACTTCTCTTCAAGCTCATGACTAAGATGAACAAAGTTATGATTTTGTTTTTGGTCTGTGCACCTACCGAAGCAAAACATGGTTTTGCTCCATTGTGTTTATGTTGAACTAAATTATGGTTTTGTTTGGTTGTGTTTATGTTGAACTAAATTATGGTTTTGTTTGGTTGTGTTTATGTTCAGCTAAATAATGGTTTCGTTTGGTTGTGTTTATGTTGAGCTAAATCATTGTTTTATTTAGTTGTGTTTATGTTGAGCTAAATCATGGTTTTGTTTGGTTGTGTTTATGTTGAGCTATATCATCGTTTTGTTTGGTTGTGTTTATGTTGAGCTAAATCATGGTTCTATTTAGTTGTGTTTATGTTGAGCTAAATCATGGTTTTGTTTGGTTGTGTTTATGTTGAGGTAAATCATGGTTTTGTTTAGTTGTGTTTATGTTGAACTAAATCATGGGTTTGTTTGGTTGTGTTTATGTTGAGCTAAATCATGGTTTTGTTTGGTTGTGTTTGTTTAAACTGAGCTACATTGTGGTTTTGTTTCCTTGTGCACAAACCGAACTAAATTGTGGTCTGCTTGTGATTAGGTTGCTCAAAATCATTGTTTTGTTTCCGTGTACACAATTTGTGCTCTACAATGGTTTTGTTTAGTTGTGTGTTTCAGCGGAGTTAAATCCTGGTTTAGGGGACGGCGTGGCCTAGTGGTTAAGTGGCACGGCTCACGACCCGAAGGTGCTGGGTTCAATACCGATCACAGCACCGGCCGTTACCCCGGTGAAGCAAACTCTTAGAAAAGGCAGGAGGAAGCAGACCCTTACATAAAATGCGTGCTGAAGTCGGATGCACTGGGCCGACAGGCGCAAAATAAAAACCACAGTGCAACGCACACAGCTTTGGGAAATAGAGAAATAAGGCGAACGCAAAAAACAAAACAAAAATCCTGGTTTTCTTTTTTACGATGTTGGGTAGAGAAAATTCAGAACTTGCGTTTGTTTTTCCATTTTTTCAACTAAATTTGCACTTTATTTAAAATACTGAATGCTTGGATGAAAAAGACAGGATAAGACAAATTGTTGAGCGAATTGGTCAACCACGCGCATATTAAATTCGATCACGCTATGCGTGCATTTAATTAGCAAATCAAGAACTGCATATTGAATTCAGGACAAGAAAGCAGATTCGTTGCCATGGGAACGAAAATGAATAAAACACACACATTACTGGAGATAGTGAGGAGTTTAGAAGTGGAGACGACATACAGTCATAAGTGGTTAGAAAATAAACAGAAACATGGAGTGAGAATGTGGGTGAACGGAAATATGAAGAATGAGGGTGAACAGAGTAAACGTGCAAAGGTGCAAGAGAATAAAAGTAAATACGGAGAAGTGTGAAAGAATTATAAGTAAATATTGGGAGGTGAGAGAATTGTAAATAAACATTGATAGATGTGAAAGAATTATAAGTAAACATTTGGAGATGTGAGAGAATTATTAGTAAACATTAAATTATATAATAATAATAATAATAGCTGTCCATCGTTGTCGATGAGGACCGCCGACATCATCCTTGTCACAGATTTCCCTGTTGGGTGTGGGTGCGCATGTGGCTGAACAGGCCAATGCGAGCACGAAAACATCTGCTACATATCGGGCACACGAGGTTTGTAGAAGGGGATGGTGTTCCCGCTGCTCGGGATTTCCGCGTCTCGCGTCTGTTCTGGGTTTTCACAACACGGTCATCTTCACCGGCAGCTACACCCGATTTGACTGCGCTTCTCCAGTCAGATCTGTTTTTCGCAAGACGTTCCCAGGTGTCGAAGTCTATCTGGCAACTTTTTAGTGAGTCCTTCAGACCGTCTTTAAAACGTTTCTTTGAGCGCCCTCTCTCGCGCCATCCGTCTCTCAGCTCGCCGTAGAGAAGCTTCTTTGGGAGCCGCTCGTCTGACATACGGACGAGGTGTCCGGCCCATCCTAGTCGTGCTTTTTTTAGCAGTGCATGTATGCTGGGCATGTTAGCCCTCGAGAGAACCTCGATGTCAGTGGCACGATCTTGCCATCGGATGTGGAATATTCGCCTCAGGCAACCTGTGTGGAAGTGGTTTAACCTCCTTGCATGTCCAGAGTATACAGTCCAGCTTTCGCAGGCGTATAGTAGGGTTGGAATGATGGTTGCACGGTAGACTTTCAATTTGGTCTTGACGCTGATGCCACGACGTGCCCAGACCATCGAGCGCATTCTACCAAAGGCTGTGCTGGCCTTTGCTATTCTGCTTGCCACCTCATCGTCTAGGCTGACAGATCTCGACAGCGTGCTGCCCAGATATGTGAATTTGTCTACGGCATTCAACGTCTGCCCGCTGACTGTAGTCTCTGGTTTTGTGTACGGCATGCCTGGTGCTGGTTGATACATGACCTCTGTTTTTTTGGCATTTATGGTCAGGCCAAAATTTTCGCATGCGGCAGAGAACTGGTCCATTCCAACCTGCATGTTCAGTTCTGAGTTGCTCATTAGAGCACAGTCGTCAGCAAAAACAAGTTCCCTGATTATGTCGCCAGCCACTTTGGTTTTGGCCTTCATTCTTCTGGAATTGAGTAACTTGCCATCTGTGCGGTACTTTATGGGTATTCCAAGCTCCAATGATCTGAAGGCGTCTGTCATCGTGGCCGCGAACATCATGCTGAACAAAGTCGGGGCGAGTACACATCCTTGTTTTACTCCGTTTGATACTAGAAACGTTTTAGAGATTGCACCGCTGTCCAGTTCACGAGCACACATGCCTTCGTGTAGCTGTTTCACCATTGTTATGAAATTATTGGGGCAGCCAAACTTAGACATTATCATCCACAGCCCTCCTCTGTTTACTGTATCAAATGCCTTTGTCAAATCAATAAATGTTGTGTACAGGGCCTGATTTTGCTCTCTACACTTCTCTTGTACTTGGCGAGCGGCAAAAATCATGTCCACTGTTCCTCTTCCGGCTCTGAATCCACATTGGCTTTCTGGGAGGTGGTGGCTTTGTTCAAGGTGTTTGTTGAGCCTGTTTAGCAGTAAGCGTGCTAGGATCTTGCCTGCTACGGAGAGTAGCGATATTCCTCGATGATTGTCGCATTCCTGACGATTGCCTTTTCTTTTGTATAGGTGAACGATTGAGGCGTCCTTTAGCTCCTGCGGAATTTTACCTTCAGCCCACATGTGACAGAAGAGTTCAGTGATCCTTCTGGTGAGGGATGGGCCAGCTGTCTTATATACCTCTGCTGGTATTGCGTCAGCTCCTGGAGCTTTTCCTATTGATAGTGAACTGATTGCCCTGTCGACTTCCTCCTCAGTAATGACTTCATCCAACGCCAGGTTCAGTTCCACCTGCGGCATTCGCCGGATCGCCTCTTTATTTATGGACGATGGGTGGTTTAGTATTTTGCAGAAGTGGTCTGCCCATCTGTCTAGAATCTGAACCTTATCTGTTAGCAGTATCCCATCCGCACTGCGAACTGGAGTATTACTAGAGGGCTGCGGGCCGTAGAGAGCTTTCAGTGCCTCGTAAAACCGTTTGGTGTCACGACGCTCGGCGAACATCTCAGTTTCGTCAGCTCTTTTGCTGAGCCAGGAGTCTTGCATCTCTCTAAGCCTGGTCTGGACAGCTTTGCGAGCAGTATTGAACGCAGCTTTTGCTGCCTGAGATGGTGTGTCCCTCTGGTATTCCCTGTGCGCTTCATGTTTTGCATCGAGAAGGCCCTGTATTTCTAGATCGTTCTCATCAAACCAGTAAAATTATATAATAGATTAAAAGTAAACACATAAAGACTAGAAAAAATTAAGAGTAAACATGCGAGAATGTGAGAGAATTATAATAAATGTGGTGAAATTGAGATTAAATTTAAAGTAAACATGGAAAGAACTGAGATAATTAAGAGTAAAAATTGAGATAATTATAGTAAACACGGAAAGATGTGAGAGCATTATAAGGAAAAATGGAGATGTGAGAGCATTATAAGGAAAAATGGAGAGATGTGAGAGCATTATAAGGAAAAATGGAGAGATGTGAGAGCATTATAAGGAAAAATGGAGAGATGTGAGAGCATTATAAGGAAAAATGGAGAGATGTGAGAGCATTATAAGGAAAAATGGAGAGATGTGAGAGCATTATAAGGAAAAATGGAGAGATGTGAGAGCATTATAAGGAAAAATGGAGAGATGTGAGAGCATTATAAGGAAAAATGGAGAGATGTGAGAGCATTATAAGGAAAAATGGAGAGATGTGAGAGCATTATAAGGAAAAATGGAGAGATGTGAGAGCATTATAAGGAAAAATGGAGAGATGTGAGAGCATTATAAGGAAAAATGGAGAGATGTGAGAGCATTATAAGGAAAAATGTAGAGATGTGAGAGCATTATAAGGAAAAATGGAGAGATGTGAGAGCATTATAAGGAAAAATGGAGAGATGTGAGAGAATGACTAGGAAAAATTATGAGCTGTGAGAGTGTTAAAAGGAAATATGGAGAGATCTGAGAGAATTATAAGGAAATATGGACATATGGGACAGAATTAAAGTACACAAATGTAGAGGCATTTTCAGAATATTAGAGTTACAGTAATGTTAGAAAGACAGACAGAGACAGAGAAAGAGAGAGAACGAGAGAGAGGGAGAGATGGTGATGGTGAAATAGAAACGGTGAAACAATGTGAGAGAATGTAAGTAAAGATGGAGAAAGAATGTGATAAATAATTCCATGTAAAATAGAAAGTATGTGAGAGAATCCGTTGAGTTAGCCCGAATATGAGAGAATTCAAGTAAAGTTATAGTTGAAAGGGCAATGTAAGAGAATTCAAGTAATTATAGAGATTTTGTGTGAAGACATTTAACTCATTTTTTAAAGAGAATATATGAAAATTAAAGTAAATATATAAATATTTGTGTGAAGACATTCAAATAAAGTTCGAGTGGCAATATGGGAGAATCCAAATAATAATGGTGAATGAATTCAAGTAAATATGGAATGAAAGTGTGAGAGAACCAAAGTAGTCATAAAGCAAATGCGAGAGAACTATTGCAAAATTAAAGAGAGAATTTGAGTCTAAATAAAATGGTGAAAGAATAAGATAATTTAAGTGCGGATGGAGAGTGAATGTAAGAGGAATTAAGTCAACGTGGAGAGAGATTGTGGAAGATTCCAAGTGAATTTGGAGATAATGTGAAAAAATAAAAATAAAGACTGTGGAAGAATGTAAGAGTAATTTAAGTTGAACAGAGAATGTGACAGATTTCAAAGAAAAAGTTAAAGGGATAATGTGAGAGATGTTGAACCGAGAATGTGACAGATTTCAAAGAAAAAGTTAAAGGGATAATGTGAGAGATGTTGAACAGAGAATGTGACAGATTTCAAAGAAAAAGTTAAAGGGATAATGTGAGAGATGTTGAACAGAGAATATGACAGATTTCAAAGAAAAAGTTAAAGGGATAATGTGAGAGATGTTGAACAGAGAATGTGACAGATTTCAAAGAAAAAGTTAAAGGGATAATGTGAGAGATGTTGAACAGAGAATGTGACAGATTTCAAAGAAAAAGTAAAAGGGATAATGTGAGAGATGTTGAACAGAGAATGTGACAGATTTCAAAGAAAAAGTTAAAGGGATAATGTGAGAGATGTTGAACAGAGAATGTGACAGATTTCAAAGAAAAAGTTAAAGGGATAATGTGAAAGATGTTGAACAGAGAATGTGACAGATTTTAAAGAAAAAGTTAAAGGGATAATGTGAGAGATGTTGAACAGAGAATGTGACAGATTTCAAAGAAAAAGTTAAAGGGATAATGTGAGAGATGTTGAACAGAGAATGTGACAGATTTCAAAGAAAAAGTTAAAGGGATAATGTGAGAGATGTTGAACAGAGAATGTGACAGATTTCAAAGAAAAAGTTAAAGGGATAATGTGAAAGATGTTGAACAGAGAATGTGACAGATTTTAAAGAAAAAGTTAAAGGGATAATGTGAGAGATGTTGAACAGAGAATGTGACAGATTTCAAAGAAAAAGTTAAAGGGATAATGTGAGAGATGTTGAACAGAGAATGTGACAGATTTCAAAGAAAAAGTTAAAGGGATAATGTAAGAGATGTTAAACAGAGAATGTGACAGATTTCAAAGAAAAAGTTAAAGGGATAATGTGAGAGATGTTGAACAGAGAATGTGACAGATTTCAAAGAAAAAGTTAAAGGGATAATGTGAGAGATGTTGAACAGAGAATGTGACAGATTTCAAAGAAAAAGTTAAAGGGATAATGTGAGAGATGTTGAACAGAGAATGTGACAGATTTCAAAGAAAAAGTTAAAGGGATAATGTGAGAGATGTTGAACAGAGAATGTGACAGATTTCAAAGAAAAAGTTAAAGGGATAATGTGAGAGATGTTAAACAGAGAATGTGACAGATTTCAAAGAAAAAGTTAAAGGGATAATGTGAGAGATGTTGAACAGAGAATGTGACAGATTTCAAAGAAAAAGTTAAAGGGATAATGTGAGAGATGTTAAACAGAGAATGTGACAGATTTCAAAGAAAAAGTTAAAGGGATAATGTGAGACATGTTAAACAGAGAATGTGACAGATTTCAAAGAAAAAGTTAAAGGGATAATGTGAGAGATGTTGAACAGAGAATGTGACAGATTTCAAAGAAAAAGTTAAAGGGATAATGTGAGAGATGTTGAACAGAGAATGTGACAGATTTCAAAGAAAAAGTTAAAGGGATAATGTGAGAGATGTTGAACAGAGAATGTGACAGATTTCAAAGAAAAAGTTAAAGGGATAATGTGAGAGATGTTAAACAGAGAATGTGACAGATTTCAAAGAAAAAGTTAAAGGGATAATGTGAGAGATGTTGAACAGAGAATGTGACAGATTTCAAAGAAAAAGTTAAAGGGATAATGTGAGAGATGTTGAACAGAGAATGTGACAGATTTCAAAGAAAAAGTTAAAGGGATAATGTGAGAGATGTTGAACAGAGAATGTGACAGATTTCAAAGAAAAAGTTAAAGGGATAATGTGAGAGATTCGTGGTAAAGATTGTTAGATGATTGAGAATGCAGGTTTAGATAGGAAGATAAAGATAATACAAATAAATATGGATAGAAGATATAGGAGATTTAACGTAATATGGAATAGGTGAAGAGTGGTGAGGAGATAATTAGTGAGAAAATGTGAGA
This sequence comes from Ariolimax columbianus, assembly GCA_036924085.1. Lineage (NCBI taxonomy): Eukaryota > Metazoa > Mollusca > Gastropoda > Stylommatophora > Arionidae > Ariolimax > Ariolimax columbianus. The sequence continues at coordinate 33,031,038 of JAVGWX010000003.1, forward strand.
GAATTTCAATACAGATTGTGAGGGAATGCGAGAATAAAACGTAAAGATAGATGGAGAGAGAAAATTATTGAGTTAAGCAAATGGAGTGAGGGAATGTTAGAGTATTAACTCATTTACTCCGGCATATTTGGACATCAAATCTCGTTTTTTTTTTAAATGTAAAACTCCTGAAACGAGGTTTAGTTTCTAGGTTCATTTACACATTTAGGAAAAGTTGTTATTGAAATGCTTTCAAATATGTATGATATATCTGGAGCATTGTATGAGAGTTTATTAGTCAATATATATGCTCTGTAGCACTGTACGAGAATATTAGCCAATATATCGGCTCTGATGAGTGAACCAGTTTAAGTAATCAAAAAGAGAGAATGTGAGAGATTTGAAGCAAAGATAGATACAATTGAAAAGAATTAAAGTAAACATAGAGATAAAATTGGAGAAAATTAAAATAAATATGGAGATAAAATTGGAGAGAATTAAAATAAACATAGAGATACAATTGGAGAGAATTAAAGTAAACAGAGAGGGACAGAGAGATAATGACAAAGTAAAAGTAAACATAGGCGTCACATGTATGTGACTGTCTATCTATCTTGTCTGTCTGTCAGTCAGTCTGTGTCTGTCTGTATATGTCTATGTTAGACTTGTCCAGACGTAAAATATAACCTTGGCTTTATTTATGGGTTTTTGTGTCTTAAGATCGAATCAGGTCAGGCAAACAAACAAACACACGAGACGACACACTGACACACAGGTCATTAGTGACAAAGTCAGAAGGAGTGGCAAACATTGTCTGAAGCTGAGATGACGACAACACGAAAGCACAAACTGCTCTAGAGTTATCGACCAAGTCATCGCCCCAGGCTCCTGGTGTTTTAGTTTTAGCGGCGTTGTTAGCTCCCTTTTCTGTGTTTTTTTCCTTGCTTCTCTTGTATGTGTTATTTTGTATTTTGCAGAAGCGGCTATTCTTGACAGAGGTTTCAATAGTTCCTTTGTCTAAATCCTTTTGTTCGCACGAAATAAATATATTTCCAAGAAAGTTTTTCTTATCTAGTCAGATACTACAAACGATCCGTTTTCTAGCTTTAATCATGTTTCTCTTGAAGCTTATAATTTCCAGAAAGAGTTCAATTATTTAGTCAGACGCTACACTAGTTGTTTTTAGTTTCTTACTCAATCTCTGGGTGGTTTTATTGCTGTAGATCAGCTATTCTCTTGTGATCAGACACTTCGGTTGGTCCAGAGATGTTGTTATTCAAAGTTATTCCTGCTGAGGTGTCACTCTTGACATCGTTTCTTTCGTAGCCTGATACGGTGGCTCTTCTTATATTCAGAGGCGTGCCTGAGAAGGTGGAACGGGTTTCTCCTGGCTGTAATGTAAGCTCCCCACTATGGGGATCATAGTTATGATCCCCATCTCGTTGTCCAGAGCGCTGTGACACAGTCTATTCCAGAAACCATGACAAGAGCGTGAGGTGGGGGATCTTGATTAGTGTATTTCACCCGACCCTCATACTAATCTTCCCTCCCTTCGATTTTCCAAAAGACAGATATTACTACTTCTGTTTCAGCGTCCGTCGTGAAAAGGACGTTGTGTTGTAGTTTACAGCAAGGCTGTGGTATATGTGCCTTTCGACCTGACAAATCCGGTTCTAGCTGGCTTGTTTTAGGGTACCAGGTTTGACTTCCCACTGCGAACCCTATTACTTTAGAGAGACTTCACTATTGTAACATATCTGTAGGGCCGCTTTCTGGAGACAGCAAGGGTCCTTGGCGGATCTGGTTGACTGACCCTGATGTAAGCGGCCAGTTATGAATCAACTCATTCAGGTGTTGCATTTTAAACCCTAAATATAACAATATCACACATTTGGTTATTCATATCGCGTCAGGTAGTCGTATTTCTAAAGTGGGCAGGTGCAATGTTGGAGCGCCCAAATAAGAATTCGAATAACTTTAATATAATCTAACGATTATGTTGTTGAGGTGTGCATATTTAATTAAACATATTCATAAAAAATGAATTGCGATGTTTTAAATTAGATTCTGCGGAACAAAATCTCCCCCCCCCCCCCCCCCCCCCCAACCATGACTATTGAAACGATGTTGGTTTTATTGGAGACGATTAGCTATTTATTTCATTGGGTGTGTTACCAAAATGTGTAGCGGTGGGTTTAATCTCTTTCTGTTTAAGCATGAGACTGTTGTTTGCTGAAATGTGAAGGAATGTTTGTGATTATGAAAGGATTGTTTATAGCAATGGGAAGGAATGTTTATGTAAATTTAAGGAACGTGTGAATGGATGTTTATGGAAATTAAAAGAATGTTTGCAACAATGTGAAATTATGATTGTGAAATGAATTTTTTGTTATAATATGAAGGGATGTTTATGGACATAAAATCAATGGACGTAGCAATGCAAAGGATGTTTATGGAAAAGAAATAAATGTTTGTAGCAATGAAAATAGATGAATTTGATACTGAAAGATGTTGGCTGCACTGAAAAGTGATGTTAATTGCAATGAAAGGAATGTTTGGTGTACTGAGAAGAGATATTTTTATCCCTAAAATTGAATTTGTGTATCAATTACATGGGATTTTATGGCAATGAAAGAAATGTGTGTAGCAATTACAAAGGATGTTTTGTACCACTGTGTATTAATGTGTGTAACACAGAGGGAAATGTTTGTAGTAGTGACGACTCTTTGTAGCATTTAGTAGGCATACTTGCAGTATTGAGGACTGCTCACAATACTGAGAAGAGATGTTTGTAGTATTGTGTAGCAATGTTTGTAGCAATGATTAGTAATGTTTGTAGCAAGGTTTGTAGAAATAATTAGTAATGTTTGCAGCAATGTTTGTAGCAATGATTAGTAATGTTTGCAGCAATGTTTGTAGAAATGATTAGTAATGTTTTAGCAATGTTTGTAGCAATGTTTGTAGAAATGATTAGTAATGTTTGCAGCAATGTTTGTAGCAATGATTAGTAATGTTTTAGCAATGTTTAGTAATGTTTGTAGCAATGATTAGTAATGTTTGCAGCAATGTTTGTAGCAATGTTTGTAGAGATGATCAGTAATGTTTTAGCAATGTTTGTAGAAATGATTAGTAATGTGTGCAGCAATGTTTGTAGCAATGTTTGTAGAAATGATTAGTAATGTTTTAGCAATGTTTAGTAATGTTTGTAGCAATTATTAGTGATGTTTTAGCAATGATTAGTAATGTTTTAGCAATGTTTGTAGAACTGAATAGTAATGTTTTAGCAATGTTTAGTAATGTTTGTAGCAATGTTTAGTAATGTTTGTAGCAATTATTAGTGATGTTTTAGCAATGATTAGTAATGTTTTAGCAATGTTTGTAGAACTGATTAGTAATGGTTTAGCAATGTTTAGTAATGTTTGTAGCAATGTTTGTAGCAATGTTTGTAGAAATGATTAGTAATGTTTTAGCAATGTTTGTAGCAATGTTTGTAGCAATGATTAGTAATGTTTGCAGCAAAGTTTGCAGCAATGTTTGTAGCAATGATTAGTAATGTTTTAGCAATGTTTGTAGCAATGTTTGTAGCAATGTTTGTAGCAATGTTTGTAGCAATGATTAGTAATGTTTGCAGCAATGTTTGTAGAAAGGATTAGTAATGTTTTAGCAATATTTAGTAATGTCTGTAGCAATGATTAGTAATGTTTGCAGCAATGTTTGTAGCAATGTTTGTAGAAATGATTAGTAATGTTTTATCAATGTTTGTAGCAATGTTTGTAGAAATGATTAGTAATGTTTTAGCAATGTTTGTAGCAATGTTTGTAGCAATGATTAGAAATGTTTGCAGCAATGTTTGTAGCAATGTTTGTAGAAATGATTAGTAATGTTTTAGCAATGTTCAGTAATGTTTGTAGCAATGTTTAGTAATGTTTGTAGCAATGATAAGGAATGTTTGCAGCACTGAAAAGCTATTTGTATTGCACTGAAAAATAATGTTTATATAACTGGAAAGAGATGTTTGTAATGCTGAGGACTAAGAACGAAACAAAGTTTGAAGAACAGAGATGTACTTTTTATAGCAATTAAAGGACTGTTTGTAGAAATGAGAAAGAATGTTTGCAGAACTAATCAGATACAGATGTCATGTTTGTCAAAGTGAGAACAAGTGTGTGAAGCACTGACAAGAGATGTTTGTAGTACTGACAAGAGATGTTTGTAGTACTGCAAAATGATATTTGCAGCAATGAGAAGCGTATTTGTAATGATGAGAACCGTTTTTGTAACTACGAGGACCGTATTTGTAACAATGAGAACCATGTTTGTAACTATAAGTACCGTGTTTGTAATGAGGACTATGTTTGTAACGATGAGGACTGCGTTTGTAACAATGAGAATCATTTTTGTAACAATGAGAACCATTTTTATAACAATGAGAACTGTGTTTGTAACAATGAGAACTGTGTTTGTAACAATGAGAACTGTATTTGTAACAATGAGAACTGTGTTTGTAACAATGAGAACTGTGTTTGTAACAATGAGAACTGTGTTTGTAACAATGAGAACTGTCTTTGTAACAATGAGAACTGTGTTTGTAACAATGAGAACTGTGTTTGTAACAATGAGAACTATGTTTGTAACAATGAAAGGCGTGTTTGTAATGATGAGAGGCGTGTTTATAATGATGACAGGCGTGTTTGTAATGATGAGAGGCGTGTTTGTAATGATGAGAGGTGTGTTTGTAATGATGAGAGGTGTGTTTGTAATGATGAGAGGCGTGTTTGTAATGAGAGGCGTGTTTCTAATGATGAGAGGCGTGTTTGTAATAATGAGAGGCGTGTTTGTAATGATGAGAGGCGTGTTTGTAATGATAAGAGGCGTGTTTGTAATGATGAGAAAGACTGTTTGTAGCACCGAGACTTAATGTTTGTAACACTTTCATGGGGAATATCAGAAGAGAAGTAATTCACTAGGCACTATGGATTCGTACTCGGCCCTGCCGCATGACGAACACGCATTGCAAGATAAGACGTGGGGAAAATAGACCAAAAGATCACTATACCAAATTGTTCCCACGTGTCAGTCTCTACTCACACTCAAACTGCAAGTATTGAATATTGATATGTGTAGATCGATGCATTTTTTTTTATAGATAATTACTTCTCAATCTTATTTGAGTTGTACCGGAAAGGAAATGACAGGCCAGCTTTAACCGCCCAGTTATAAAACTACTAGGAGAATTGTGTTTGGTACTAGCAAAATCAATATCAGCAACAAATGATTTAAAATGCTACAACTGTAGAGTTTTGATTCAGACTTCCTAGAAGGGATAGCCTATAATGGTCGGCCTTTCAGTTTCATGTGGAGTAAAAAAAAAAGAGACAAGAAAATATTTCTAAATTTTCTGATTATCAAGTAAAGGCCGTGGCACAGGCCTTAATAAGCCCAATCATCAACAATTCAGTTTTGTACAAATCGATGTTACGGACAGTGGCACGCACGTTTAAATTATGCCACATTGGATTCATGTGATTCACGGCCTGCAACATTGGCTCTTTATTATTTTCTTCCTTTTGTTGTTTTGTTGTTGTTTTAAGCGAAGTTTAAAAATAAATATTTTCTATATCATTGAAATAATGTCTCCTACCAGGCTTTAACATTTGTATTTCTATCGTGGGCTTGTGCATTGCTGCACCATTCAAACAATCAATATAACTATTTGATTATGATCTAGCGAAAAAATTGAACAAAAAGAACATTGTATTTTAATTAATTTGTAGGGTGGGGGCGGGTGTAGAGAGAGAAGAGGAGGACGACAATGACTAGTGCCAAGGTCAGGCCCAATATACTTTTCAAGACCCGCCTCAGGTCTTCCAGGCGCAATATACTTTTCAAGACCCACCTCAGGTCTTCCAGGCCAAATATACAGATCAAGACCTCGCCCCCCTCAGGTCTTCCAGGCCAAATATACAGATCAAGACCTCGCCCCCCTCAGGTCTTCCAGGCCAAATATACAGATCAAGACCTCGCCCCCCTCAGGTCTTCCAGGCCCAATATACTTTTCAAGACCCACCTCAGGTCTTCCAGGCCAAATATACAGATCAAGACCTCGCCCCCCTCAGGTCTTCCAGGCCAAATATACAGATCAAGACCTCGCCCCCCTCAGGTCTTCCAGGCCAAATATACAGATCAAACCTCGCCCCCCTCAGGTCTTCCAGGCCAAATTTACTAATCAAGACCTACGGTAGGTCTTCCAGGCCAAATATACAGATCAAGATCCCCCTCCCCCGCCCCCTCAGGTCTTCCAGGCCAAATTTACTAATCAAGACCTACCTTAGGTCTTCTAGGTCAAATATACTGATCAAGACTCACCGCAGGTCCTCCATGCCAAATATACTGATCCAGACACAGCCCCAGGTCTTCATCGTGGTCCCTGGAAATAGGCTATGTGACAGCAATTTGGACAATGAGTTTGGGATCCATACAATGATCTCCAAAAGTGGTTATCTACCGGATGAGCTTCATATTGCGCTACAGACAGGGAGACCCGGGTCTACCTTCTCAAGTATGTCTCAGGATGAAAGAAGAGCCACTGTAACCCGTTACTACAGAAATGTCGTGAAGACTTAACTTAGAATGAATAGTTTGGAACGACAACGACAATCGCTCCGAAAATATACACACTACAACAAACTAAAGAGAGTGAAGTAATGAACAATGGTATTTAGGTAACCCTTACCAAACCTTTTAGTGTCAATGAGACGTGTGTAAATGTTGATTGTTTGCACTTATGCTGGCTTATTCACTCGCTACGAATATTCTCCGACAGAGGGTGGCAGGGACTCTTATCGCATCTTGTGACGCAGTGAAAAATGTAGATTTGGGTCCTCCTAGCTGTATTGCAATGCTAGGCTTCTCAGCATGGTCGTCACTGGACTACAGGGAATAAAAGCGTGGATCTATTTCTTGTTGGCTAAAGTTGTTTTCGGGTCACGGCGTGGAGGGGGAGTTGGTGTGCTGGTCAGTATGTTCCATCAAACTAGTTTTCGCACCAGAGACTTGTGCAACTCAAGAATAAAATGTATGCTGTCGAGCAGACTTGCTAAAGGTAACAATTCAGTAGACTATATCTGAGACACCTGTTTAGAAAAAAATAATCAGACAGGCCGCGAGTGTATAAAAACCAAGTAAATTATAATAATAATAAGTTCGCTTATGCCTCTTCTTCTTCTTCTTCTTCTTCTTCTTCGTACACTGTCAAAGCAGCGGTCATCATGAGGCTGTCGACACTGCCATAGAGCTTGTCTAGTGTTGCCACTGGTGATGGCCACATGTGCTTTCTCTGGTCCTCGTATGCCGGGCAGTTTTGCAGCAGATGTTCATCGGTCATTTTCCCGGTACCACAGGTGCATTCGTCAGTGCCACCTATCTTCAGTTTATTGAATAAGTGGTACCTCAGTCTGTTGTGGCCTGTGCGGAGTCTGAAGACCACGACCTGCTCTCTTCTGTTCAACTGGTAATAGGTGTAATTTTTTGTGTAGCCAGTATGTTCTGTTTCCCATTTGGCCATATATCTGGCCCTAATAAGCCTTTTTGACTGTTCGTAAGTCACACTAGAATCTGGTTGTGGTAGTCTTGCACCTTCTTTTGCCAGTCTGTCTGCCTCCTCGTTGCCTTGGATGTTACAGTGGGATGGAACCCACTGTACCACTACTCTTTTTGGTGCGGACTGATGGCATAGTTGACAGAGTACTGCTCTTAAATCGCTTATGCGTCTGTCGGTCACATGCCCCCTGCTGCGTCACGGTTCCAGGCCTCAACCAGAGCGGAGGTAAAGGTTAATATCTGCTGGTGCCATACTGTGCGGGGACGGCTCTGCTGCGCCTTCAAACGGCCCAGGAAGACTTTTGACGCTGAGCAACGACTTGATAAATATATTGTGTGCTGGGGTCTCCTTGTCTAGCCGCATGACATGACCGAACAAATAAACTCGCCTCGGTCAAGAGTTTACAATATTGTGAGAATTGTTAGCCAAAATTAATGGTAAATTGGAGAAGGTGTACAAAGAACTTAACGAGAAAAAATAATGTTGAAGAAGATTTAATTTAAAAAAAAAAAAATGTTTTAACCTCCTCTTTAAACTTTTTAAATAGGAGAGAATGTTTGTTATTTCTTTCCATGTGGATTTAATTAACCATTTCACCAGACACATCATTTCAGATTCAGTTCGTATTTCTAGTTTTTAATCTTATCTTACACAACAACACGTTTTCATTCGATAATGGAACTAAGGTTTATTTCTCTTTAAAAGTCACATGATGTATGACACAATGGTGCAAGACAGGATAAGACGCACAAAAACTGAAGTACACAAACACGCGCAGATCTCTGCGCATGACTTAGTTTTGTTTGATATATTGGCCGGGTAGTGTTAGGGTTAGGGTTAGAGAGGGGAGTTGATACAAGAGTATAGCAGTCTTTTTCAATATTGAAAACATAGTGCTGATTGTGTGTGAATGTTTCAAACTAAAATACCTGACAACCAAATTTGAACCTAATGCATATTTGACGGGCATCATGGTTGATCCCCACTGTTTGTCGTTAGTGAGGTTGTAGGCCACTTATTATTTCTCTGATCTCATGAAAACAAGTTATTGATTCCTGTAAATAGTTAATGCCATTTTTTTATGTGGCTTACTTTTAAAGTCAGATGACTGCTCTGTAATTGTTTCTGAGTCTTATATTCAAAGTCATATGACTGCCTCGCAATCATGAGGCACAGACTTTGTGAATGGTGGGGTGTGCAATGTCATTATATTGAGAGTATTGTACCATCTAGGCTGGGTCTCAAGTAGTACTGTAGGATGTCTCTGACGACACGATCTCGATATGACAATGGTAGAAGTTTCCAGCCGGACAATTCAGTTATTTCCTCTGATTTCCTCACTCAACACCTACCTGACCACAACACAACTGTCAATCATATCATGCCACGAGTATCACCATTTATCCGCCTGGTTTACCTTGGAGCATATGGCCGCAACAGATGTTCTTCGTCTGTTCATAGTCTCTCCCGTCTGCTTGTTCCGTCCAAAAAACCCCGAATGAACTGACTTCCTCTTCGACCATTCGCAGGCAGGTATTGGTTGGCCTTCCCACTAATCTATTTTCCTGTTGATTTCAATCGAGTACGTGTCTGGTAATGCTGTCCGACATCGTTTTGAGTGTCTGTCCTATCACACCACCTTCTTTCCCCAATTTCCCACTGTATTGGTTGCTGTCGTGTTGTTTCTCCACTGATTATGTTTGCCATCACCTCTGACCATCTGACACGAAATATGCTACGAAGACACTTGTTGGCGAAAGTCTGAAATCTTGATGTGATACCCTTCGTCCCAGGCTAAGCCTCAGGGCCATGTAACAGGACCAACTTTACAGTAATGTAAAACAGAATAATCTAATTCTCCATGGAGAATGGTACAGAGTTCCATTTTGGGTGAAAAGAGTTTAAAGTAAACCTGACCCTATTAATCTTGGAGTCACCATACTGGTTTGTTTCGTTACTTACTAAGTAGATACATTTGTGAATTTCTTCAAGTTTGCTACTGGCTTGGCTGGCTTCGTTCGTTCTCAATCTCCCGCTTCCAAACCCTAAAAGGGCTTAAGTAGCAGAACGTAGTCCAGAGAACGGAATGCGTTGTCGTAGTTTACAGCTTGACTGCGATATTTGCACATTTCGGTCCAACACATCCGACTTCAGCAAGCATTTTTTAGTACCGGATTAGCATTCCCTCTTGGATCCCTTCTCCTTAGCCAGTCTACCCTGCTGCAGCCTGTTATCCAGAATCCCCGCGTGGAGGTGTAGAAGGGTCTTGGCAGCTCTATTTCGCTGGCACTGACGCTAGCAGTCAGCTATGGGTCGCTGACCACTGCAGCTCATGCGCTGCCAAGTATGCAACTATAAATCATTCAGCAACATTTAAGTATTCCAGTTGTTTATGTAAGAGAAAATGTCCTCCAGCTGATTATGTAAGAGAAAATGTGATGTCTTCCAGCTGCGTATGTAAGAGAAAATGTGATGTCTTCCAGCTGATTATGTAACAGCAAATCAAGATCTTCAGCTGCTTATAAAATATTTTTGCACTCCTGTTTTTCTACCCGCTGTATTTGCCGCACCACTCTAGACCATGACCATGATACAATTTGCTGGAGATAGTAAGTAGGAAATCCCAATTTGAACTGTTCAAGGGTGGGACAATTTGTCTTTGCGGATTATTCTACGTGCTGCCTCTATATCGACATCATTCTGCCTGTAGTTCTACACGATAAACTGCCAGGAAACAAAATGAGAGATATATGCAATAAATAATATATATAAATTGACTGACACAACATGTGTAGCGCATCCAGATGTCCTCCGTATGTCTTCGTATCTGAGTACGCAGTCAGGTTTAGAAAACCTCAGTACATGTCAAACTAATTGATATAGGACTAAATGAGACTGACCAGATAGTTGCGATGTGCTTAAAATATACTGCAACTGAAAAAAATATGCCCTATTGTCGGCGTAGCACTACATGAGACACGAAGAACATAATCGGCGTAGCACCACCTGACATGAACATAATCGGCGTAGCACCACCTGACATGAACATAATCGGCGTAGTACCACCTGACATGAACATAATCGGCGTAGCACCACCTGACATGAACATAATCGGCGTAGCACCACCTGACATGAAGAACATAATCGGCGTATCACCACCTGACATGAACATAATCGGCGTAGCACCACCTGACATGAACATAATCGGCGTAGCACCACCTGACATAAACATAATCGGCGTAGCACCACCTGACATGAACATAATCGGCGTAGCACCACCTGACATGAACATAATCGGCGTAGCACCACCTGACATGAACATAATCGGCGTAGCACCACCTGACACGAACTTAATCGGCGTAGCACCACCTGACACGAACATAATCGGCGTAGCACCCCCTGACACGAACATAATCGGCGTAGCACCACCTGACATGAACATAATCGGCGTAGCACCACCTGACATGAACATAATCGGCGTAGCACCACCTGACACGAACTTAATCGGCGTAGCACCACCTGACACGAACATAATCGGCGTAGCACCACCTGACACGAACTTAATCGGCGTAGCACCACCTGACATGAAGAACATAATCGGCGTAGCACCACCTGACATGAAGAACATAATCGGCGTAGTACCACCTGACATGAAGAACATAATCGGTGTAGCACCACCTGACATGAACATAATCAGCGTAGCACCACCTGACATGAAGAACATAATCGGTGTAGCACCACCTGACATGAACATAATCGGCGTAGCACCACCTGACACGAAGAACATAATCGGCGTAGCACCACCTGACATTAACATAATCGGCGTAGTACCACCTGACATGAAGAACATAATCGGCGTAGTACCACCTGACATGAACATAATCGGCGTAGCACCACCTGACATGAAGAATATAATCGGCGTAGCACCACCTGACATGAACATAATCGGCGTAGCACCACCTGACATGAAGAACATAATCGGCGTAGCACCACCTGACATGAACATAATCGGCGTAGCACCACCTGACATGAACATAATCGGCGTAGTACCACCTGACATGAACATAATCGGCGTAGCACCACCTGACATGAACATAATCGGCGTAGCACCACCTGACACGAAGAACATAATCGGCGTAGCACCACCTGACATTAACATAATCGGCGTAGTACCACCTGACATGAAGAACATAATCGGCGTAGTACCACCTGACATGAACATAATCGGCGTAGCACCACCTGACATGAAGAACATAATCGGCGTAGCACCACCTGACATGAACATAATCGGCGTAGCACCACCTGACATGAACATAATCGGCGTAGCACCACCTAAGACACGAAGAAGTGTTGCACGCCAACAATTGAAAGACAGAAACAGGCAATAGACCCCATACATCCTATGTTTGGACACAAGGTTTAGTGCACGAGTCTTAAATCTAGACGAAGTTGTTAGAGCCAATACATCCTCTACAGACTAGTCCTGGAAATGCCGTTATGAAAAATGAAATGAGCTGACGCTGATACCCTGGATGGAACTGCCTTGGACACCATTTGTATTATGTAACATGGAAGTCACTAAAAAAACTCCCAACTGGTGTATGCTGATGCAGTAAGAAGTAAAAGAGGTGCAGATACATAGATGACGACACATCCTGTATGAGCAACACAATACCCAGCATACCTATTGATATACACAAACCTTCTGGAAACATGCAATATAGATGACATGTTGAGTTGGAACGACAATCTTGAAAAGAAATAGAAATCGTGTATAATTCTCATTTCTTGAACAAAGCAACCACATCCTAGAAAATCAATGTGGATTCAGAGCCGAAAGAGGAACACTGGACATGATTTTTGCCGCTCCCCAAGTACAAGAGAAGTGTCGGGAATAAAAATCATGACGTGTACACCACATTTATTGATTTGACAAAGGCACTTGATACAGTAAACAGAGGAGGGCTGTGGATGATAATGTCCAAGTTTGGCTGCCCCAACAAGTTCATAACTATGGTGAAACAGCTACACGAAGGCATGTGTGCTCGTGTACTGGACAGCGGAGCAATCTCTAAAACGTTTCTAGTATCAACCGGAGTAAAACAAGGATGTGTACTCGCCCCGACCCTGTTCAGCATGATGTTTGCGTCCACGATGAGAGACGCCTTCAGATCACTGGAGCTTGGAATACCCATAAAGTACTGCACAGATGGCAAGTTACTCAATCCCAGAAGAATGAATGCCAAAACTAAAGTGGCTGGCGACATAATCAGGGAACTTGTATTTGCTGACGACTGCGCTCTAGTGAGCAACTCAGAACTGAACATGCAGGTTGGAATGTACCGGTTCTCTGCCGCATGCAAAAATTTTGGCCTGACCATAAATGCCAAAAAACAGAGGTCATGTACTAACCGACACCAGGCATGCCGTACACAAAACCAGAGACTACAGTCAACGGACAGACGCTGAATGTCGTAGACAAATTCACATATCTGTTTACATATCTGGACAGCACGCTGTCGAGATCTGTCAGCCTAGACGATGAGGTGGCAAGCAGAATAGCAAAGGCCAGCACAGCTTTGGTAAAATGCGCTCGATGGTCTGGGCACGTCGTGGCATCAGCGTCAAGACCAAACTCAAAGTCTGCAACCATCATTCCAACCCTACTATACGCTTGCGAAAGATGGACTGTATACTCTGGACATGCAAGGAGGTTAAACCACTTCCACACAGGTTGCCTTAGACGAATTTTCCACATCCGATGGCAAGATCGTGTCACTGACATCGAGGTTCTCTCGGGGGCTAACATGCCCAGCATCCATGCACTGCTAGAAAAAGCACGACTAGGATGGGCCGGACACCTCGTCCGTATGTCAGACGAGCGGCTCCCAAAGAGGTTTCTCTACGGCGAGCTGAGAGAGGGATGGCGCGAGAGAGGGCGCCCAAAGAAACGTTTTAAAGACGGTCTGAAGGACTCACTGAAAAGTTGCCAGATAGTCATCGACACCTGGAAGTGTCTTGCGCAAAACAGATCTGACTGGAGAAGCGCAGTCAAATCGGGTGTAGCTGTCGGCGAAGACGATCGTGTTGTGAAAGCCCAGAGCAGACGCGAGACCCGGAAATCCCCAACAGCGGGATCACCATCACCTTCTACAAATCTCGTGTGCCCGATATGTAGCAGATGTTTTCGTGCCCGCATTGGCCTGTTCAGCCACACGTGCACCCACACCCAGCAGGGAAATCTGTGACAAGGATGATGTCGGCGGTCCTCATCGATAACGATGAACAGCTATTATAATTCTGATAAATGTATCTGATATTCCATGTTAAATTTTTTTTTCTATCTATGCTATCAAATACCTTTTCAAAAGTTCATATTTAGAAGTGTCTGCCACTCCCTAAATTGACTGACGATAATTCCTAGTCGCTATTTGATATTTACAGCTACAGCGATACGTGGCTATGGTTGTATTATATTGTATTTCGAAAACCGTGCCCTATTCGTGCCTGTGTCCCATGTAGAGTCTTGTCGGTGACAACACACGCATGCCATTGTAAGCTTCTACAATGTGGATAGATCGATTACCTTTGCTATAATGGAGCATTCGCATTATGACTTTTCATTCAAATGGTTATTCTTCTGCAAACGTTAACAATACTTGTATAAGCGCAGTCATGGAGTTTTATAACTTCTGTTCCACATGATATCATATACGATTCATCAGTGCAACAAGTCTTTGTGGTAATCCTTTGGCATAGATAAATCGAGATTCATGCCAACTGTCGTAGTAGATCATCAAATGTAAAAGTTGTCCATTAGCGGACACTGGTATCGGGGATGAACCATTAGGGAATTGATTGCACTTGGCCTCAATCTGTGTATGAGATGGTGTGGCCAATTTGATTCATCTCTGCCTGTCCTTCCCAAACAGCAGGTAACCATTTACAACTCGGTCGATGGGACGTGTCGATAACGGAAATTATTGTTGTTGTTTGCGAATGCCCACAATGAGTAGGTTACCGATACTCTTTTGTGCCCCCTGAAAAGAACGTTATGTTGCGGGTTGCAGTAGCTTTCCTCACATCCCGAGCGTGCTGATGAAGGTAGACCGAGGTCCTCCAGGCGGTTGTGCTATGCTTGGCTTCATCTGCGTGTCACTCACTACTACGGGGATCGCGTCGATCCCTCACCCAGTTAGCCAGGCTGCCATGAAAACAATCCGTATCCACGTAGTGTTAATAGCAAGCCGACATTAGGGTCTTGGCCAGTTTGTTTTGCCTGACCCTGACTAACATGACTGATCAGTATGTTTTGCCTGACCCTGACTAACATGTCTGATCAGTATATTTTGCCTGACCCTGACTAACATGTCTGATAGTATATTTTGCCTGACCAGACGTTAGTCTTCCGCCACGTAACGGAAATCAAAATTGGTACCTATGCTGCGAGAAGCTAGCGCTCTCACACTGACTTGATACAAATCAATATTTCGTTCCTGATTACCTTTTCTACTGTCTTGTTAAACTCCCCACCATCATACTTCTCGCTCTCACGTTATTTCTATGTTGTCCTTTCTCTGTTTATTTTTCTAGAAGTGTACATGTTGTCACAGTGTGCTCAAACTCCTCCCTACTCCCATGATGTGTCGTCACAGTGTGCTAAAACTCGTCCCTACTCCCACGATGTGTCGTTATAGTTTGCTCAAACTCTCCCCTATTCAAACCCTTCCCTTCTCACGCGATGTACCGTCACAGTTTGCTCAAACTTTCCCCTATTAAAACCCTTCCCTACTCACGCGATGTACCGTCACAGCTTGCTCAAACTCTCCCCTATTCAAACCCTTCCCTACTCACTCGATGTGTCGTCACAGTTTGCTCAAACTCTCTCCTATTCAAACCCTTCCCAAATCAAACCATTCCCTACTCACACGAAGACATTAAAACCAAATGTAAAAACACGTTTTTAATTTTCGTTTTTTGTTTTTCTTTTCCGCATTACGTGCACATTCGTTTTCTTAGCCGCCACTGATTACATTCAGTTGTTGTTGTTGTTTAATGTTTTCTATACTCCTCGTATCTGAGCTATTCACTCTTGACGATTTACCTCTGATATATGGTGTGCAGTGACTTGTAATGTATTCCAATGCGAATTGAATAATTCTGACCCGGGATTCCTCGCTGTAGTGAGCTAATCTCCGTAATGGTGAACATACTGAAAAGCCTTCAATTAAGTAAAACCAAATTTATGTATTTCATGTCAACTGGATTATTTTTGATTGTCCATTTGCTACCAAGTGACAGTATTATGTTATAATCAAATATAAATAACCAGAAGCTAAGAAGAGTCTACGTTTAAAATTCGTGGTTCGTATTTTCCTTTAAAAATGCAATTTTGTAGGTTTTCATATTTGATTGTGCATAAATTTAAGTTTCAGCAAAGCTTTTCTTACAAGCTATTATATAGAAAAGCTTTAGCTCTTGACTTTCGCGGCGATAACAGTGTGAAGAGACAAACTAGTACTTCAAACTATCAGACGCTAAGGAAATGGCATGTCCTACCCTTTCAGACATTGGCACACAATTGTGGACTAAATCTACGGACCATGGAATGAAAGAGAAAGATGGTTATTGGCGAAAGATGGTTCGCATCAATCTATTTGAGTCATACGATTCTGAATATGGCGAATATACGTATATTATATTATATAAAACGCAAAGACTATATTAACTAATGCATACTTAAACCTATTATGAAACATTAAATTTAAAAGAAACAGCCACAATAATACAGGAGCAAAAACACACATTAGTCATATTTTTCTTTCAACATACAGCTCTTACTGGAAATCAATATATTATTAACATTAATACATATTTATAGGGACAAATAATTTACTCATATCCTTATGATAATGGATACACGTCTTCGACTCTAAATGTAATAATTAACGAAATTACTATAAACTGAGCGGTGAGTATCACCGATAATTATGGGCTTCATTAAATAACAAAAACGTCTAGTTTGATAAATCGTTGTGTAGTCTACATTATATTTATGCATATCACATTAACGTCGGAATGAAAATAGGAGCACATCCACCCAAAAAAGAAAGTTCATAAGTTAATGAATTATTAAGATTATGTATATTTTCCAACGGCACGTATTTTGGAATACACTATAATACTGTGGTACTGGCAACCAACCGACTCTCAGTTGGACAAAGAGACGGCCTA
Source organism: Ariolimax columbianus (assembly GCA_036924085.1). Classification (NCBI taxonomy): domain Eukaryota; kingdom Metazoa; phylum Mollusca; class Gastropoda; order Stylommatophora; family Arionidae; genus Ariolimax; species Ariolimax columbianus. The sequence continues at coordinate 33,047,851 of JAVGWX010000003.1, forward strand.
TAACCCCAGCTGCCCGTTTTTTCCAGCGCACATCCTTTATCAATGTATGTGTACCGGACGTTATTAATTACACATTCCACATGTTTACACCTTTTTCAAAATGGAGAACCTTACATTCTCTCCTCACTATGTGTTGTGATTGACCTCATCTTATCTCTCACGTGTACATTGGGTCAGGGTTGGTAAAGGCCAATTTGTTGACTAACCCGTCTGGTGGACGGTTTGTTATTATGCGTCTTGTTTCTTATGACCGATTGCGCTGTACTGTATTTTTCATTTAACGGCCTGCTGCATCTGGTTTCATTATTTGAGCAAAAAATTACACGTAATTACTTCCGATAGTGCCACAACATTGTTGAATTCGAATATATGCATGTTTGTATCGGTTTTCGTGTCACTAACAACTTGACTAGGCAGCCCCCGAAGAGGAAGCTATCAATAATTAACCTCGTTAACAGGTTAATAGAATCCTTTGTTGTTTTTGTGTTGTTTTTTTTGCGTTCGCCTTATTTCTCTAATCCCCATGGTGGTGTGCGTTGCACTGCGGTTTTTATTTTGCGCCTGTCGGCCCAGTGCATCCGACTTCAGCATGCATTTTATGTAAGGGTCTTCTTCCTCCTGCATTTTCTAAGGGTATGCTTCCCCGGGGTAACGGCCGATGCTGTGATGGGGATCGAACCTAGCACCTTTTGGTTGTGAGGAGTGTCACTTAACCATTAGCCCACGCCGTCCCACTTTTTCTTTGTTTGACCAGAAGTTATGGGCATTCTTCCCTATTATTAAATTCAGACGCGAACAAAAGCATACCTCAAATACAAATTATTTGCAAACGGTAAAATCAGCATAGTCTTAAAATATTAGAGATTTTATGCTAGCAAAATGTAAGTTTAAATATGTGAAAGAGTGTACATTAATACACAAAAAACGTCTTAATAAACACGACATTGTACATTACAGAATAACGACGTTACAGAAAAGATACTATACAGTAAGAAAAACGAGCTAATATACAAACGAGTTAAAATACAAACGAGATAATATATATGAAATGTATACTACAAACGACTTGTTATGCAAGATATTGTATACCAATGAAAGAAAGTCGAAAAACTTGGATGCTACAGACTAGCGTGAGCAGAATGAAGTGTGGGTAATTCCGAACAGACAGAGGATTGGTTGTTTTGTTTTTTCAAGGAAAGGTAGTTCTAAATAAAACATTACCGTCCAGGACGAAGTGCTAACGATTTCATTGTGCTGGATCAGAACTTTATGTGAGGAGAATGACTAGATCAGAACTTTATGTGAGGTGAATGACTAGATCAGAACTTTATGTGAGGTGAATGACTAGATCAGAACTTTATGTGAGGAGAATTGACTAGATCAGAACTTTATGTGAGGAGAATGACTAGATCAGAACTTTATGTGAGGTGAATGACTAGATCAGAACTTTATGTGAGGTGAATGACTAGATCAGAACTTTATGTGAGGTGAATGACTAGATCAGAACTTTATGTGAGGTGAATGACTAGATCAGAACTTTATGTGAGGTGAATGACTAGATCAGAACTCTATGTGAGGAGAATGACTAGATCAGAACTTTATGTGAGGTGAATGACTAGATCAGAACTTTATGTGAGGCGAATGACCAGTTTTCTCCCTCGTTGCCAATCATTCTCTGTCAGTAAGTCTTGTAGTTATTTACAACTGGTTAGACTGAATGCCAAATAGACGGGAGATGAAACTCAGAGCTGATCAATACTCTCTAACTCACCAATTTAGGACATGATATGCTCACGTGACAAATACAGTCAGGCAAGGCACATTCCATTTGTGGGTTAAATCTGGAAATAGGATATATGCTAATTGCCAAGAACGTATCTTATGGCCGGGGTTTGTATTACGTCATTAGTTAGGATGAGAGGTACTGAAAGATAGACATGGATATATGCTGTTTTATCTCCATATGTAAGTCTACCGTACCGATGCTGAAAAACTTCCGTGCCCCAATGAGCCTGTGAGCAATGCCGGCTGGAGTATTATTCCTGGTAAGGTCAACCAAGCCGAACAGGTTCTTGGACACGGGCCAAACTAAGGGGTTCAGGAGGAAGTGGGGCCTTATATGTGTAGCTACAGAACTAAAAGGCGAGTGGTGTGTGCTCTGGACTGCACCAGTACAGTCCCACACCATCAGCTTAATCCATTATTGTTTTATCCTTTTCTGGTTGATCTCTAACAATTATCCCCACGGATTACGAAGAGATACAAGCCAACTGGTATTATTCTAAGTACTAACTAGTATTATTCTAAGTACTAATTGATATCATTCTAAGTACAATCTAGTAGGATTCTAAGTACTAACTGGTATTATTATAAGTACTAACTGGTATCATTCTAAGTATTAGCTAGAATCATTCTAAGTATTAACTAGAATCATTCTAATTATTAAATGAAATCAAACCATTTATTATTGCACTTACATTGTTCCTTATTTCTCAACATAATTTGCATCAACATTGATCCACTCGCTTTAGCTGTGCACCAAAACTTGCAGCATAGAATTCTTTGGTCTACTGTTTCAGTCAGACTTGGACTTTACGTTCAGTCTCGTCGTTATTCGCGAAACATCTCTAGCCAAGGTGTTTTTTTCAGTGAAGCAGACGGGCGGAAATCGCTCGGGGCTAAGGCGAGGTTGTAACGTGGATGTTACAGAAGTTAACACTCTAGTCGGTTACATTACTCCTGGATTGATCGAACCGTATGTGGTCTGGCGTTGTCCTGATCGAGTAATGCCTCTCTAGTCAGCAGGCCTAGACGCTTTCTTCGAAGTGCATCCCAAACCATCAACAGAGCTTCACATCACCATATAATTCTCACATTGTCATCTTTCCTCTGGAAATTGATCACCAGCCCCCCCCCTCCCCCCCCCCCCCCGTAAGAATCCCAAACCACAGGCAGCATAACCTTCCCCGCTAATGGCGTACATTAAAATGTATTGGCAGAAGGTAAAGAAGGATGTTTCCATCGCAGTTACGTACGCTTTGACTCGGGTTGGCAGTGATGCATCCATGATTCGCGCCTAGTAAAATCACGTTCAATATGTGTCTTCTCCTTCCGACAGAGATGTTCCAAGGACGGGCCCATTCGTTTCATGCTGTGCTCGTCAGACAGTTGTCTGGGTATCCGCAATAAGCACACTTTCCGAAAATTTAATCATGCATTTTCTGTCTTCTTCTTCTTCGCCACTTATTAAAAAAATTACGTTTACACGTGAACTGCATTTCTCTGAATAAACGTTAATGTAGTGGGGAGTTCTTCAAGGCTTCCAAACAGCTTTGTGTGAAGATTCGTCTTCGTCGGTCAGTGTTCAGTGCACAATTGGCTAAGTATATACGTCTTTTAGAATATGTTCGGCTGTCCGTGCTGCTTGCCCGGTCGCACACATGGGTTATGGAGCCAATTTTAGCCTGTGTAAGTGGCCATCTGATCTGGTATGTCCCGTTCTCATGCGAAACATGATCACGTGCTCCGCTCAACCCCAGCAGTGACACTTATCTCTCAAATAGTCGCCTTTACTTATGGCTTGGAAAAGGGTCTTCTTTCCTCGAAAGGTGATTGTTTGTTGTTTTTGTTCTCGTGCTGCTGCCTCCTTTACTAACTTGCCTGCTGTCTCATTCTCTGGTATCCCAGTGTGATATACTGTTGCACTACCATTCTCTTGGTTTTTAGTTCGCCCAACACTTTTTAAAGCTATGACAATATATCATTCTTGAGAGCTTGCAGAACTGACATTGCATCTGTAAGAAATACAACTTGCTGGCATTGGCCTGTTGTGTTACTAATTATTTCTGCAGAAATAATTAGTGCCGGTACTTCAGCCGAGTAATTTAAACATAATTATCCAATGGATAAGCTAGTGTTTTAATTTTATTTATCTGCGTAGACAACATAAGACTCATGCGTCTCCATTATTCACTGCTTCTCAAGGTTTCTTCGCTCCTAGTATAGCTTACATGGCGTTAAATCGATAATGAGCCCAGCTGTCTTTCATTTGTCTTAACAGTTGATTCCCCGCCTTCTAGAATCTCAACGTTTGAGGAAACAAAAACGTATGTCAACAAACGCCGCTGTACAAAACGACATGTCAGTTTTAGTAATGTGTGAACATACGTCGCACATTTTAACCAACCCTAGAGGTGAGTGTAGACAGATAGCAGACACTGTCGTCGGAGATAAAGTGTTGGAAGCTTCATTGTACTAGCTCACAACGTCTGTCCGTGTTTGGGAAGACCATCTCTCCTCATTGCACTAGGTTGACTGGATCACGTGAAGTGAAGGTCTAGTTTCCTTAGCTGGGTTAGGTGATGAAATAAGTTGACTGGAACACGTGAAGTGAAGGTCTAGTTTCCTTAGCTGGGTTAGGTGATGAAATAAGTTGACTGGAACACGTGAAGTGAAGGTCTAGTTTCCTTAGCTGGGTTAGGTGATGAAATAAGTTGACTGGAACACGTGAAGTGAAGGTCTAGTTTCCTTAGCTGGGTTAAATGATGAAATAGGTTGATTGGATCTCGTAAAGTGGATGTTTAGTTTCCTTAGCTAGGTTAGGTGATGAAATAGGTTGATTCGATCACGTAAAGTGGATGTTTAGTTTCCTTAGCTGGGTTAGGTGATGACTTAGGTTGATTGGATCCCGTAAAGTGGATGTTTAGTTTCCTTAGCTGGGTTAGGTGATGAAATAAGTTGATTGGATCACGTAAAGTGGATGTTTAGTTTCCTTAGCTGGGTTAGGTGATGAAATAGGTTGATTCGATCATGTAAAGTGGATGTTTAGTTTCCTTAGCTGGGTTAGGTGATGAAATAGGTTGATTTGATCACGTAAAGTGGATGTTTAGTTTCCTTAGCTGGGTTATGTGATGGAATAGGTTGATTGGATCACGTAAATTGGATGTTTAGTTTCCTTAGCTGGGCTAGTGGTGAAATAGTTTGATTGGATCGCATAAAGTGAAGTTGTAATTATCTTAGTTGAGTTTGGTGCTGGTAACGTCAATTCCAACATAGACACACTGGGAAGAACGTATATTAAGATTAATTTAAGGACCCAGAAGGGCGATGGGGCTGTTATTGCCATTAAGACATTACGGAAATCTAGAAATAAATCAATCAATCAAAGCTGCAGCGCTATTGAATGTCAAAAGTCGAAAAAAACATGTATAGATAAATGGCTCAATGACGTCATCCGGTCCAAAATAAAACGACATCCACGTTACGGGTACAAGGCGTTCGTCCGGGATTACGAGCTAACGAAAATATGTAACAACGTTACGGCCACAAGGCGTTCGTGGGGGATTACGAGCTCACGAAAATATCTAACAAGGATACGGCCACAAGGCGTTCGTTAGGGATTACGTGCTAACGAAAATATCTAACAACGTTACGGCCACAAGGGGTTCGTCAGGGACTTTAAGCTAACGAAAATATCTAACAAATCATTTAAAAAACGAGAATTGATATAAAATGAGCGGTTCAAGTTAGCAGTCATACCTGATGGCGGACATCTTGGAACATGAGTTAAGCGGCCAAAAATAATTGACAGATCAAAGTAAAAGAGATGCCACTTATGGTACCGCTGCTTGGATGGCGCATTTGGATTTGGCGAGCAACCGTCAGGGGTTTGGAGGACAACAATGGCTTTGGCGAGCAATGTTCAGGGGCTTGGATGACGACAATAGCTTTGGCGAGCAATGTTCAGGGGCTTGGATGACGACAATAGCTTTGGCGAGCAGCGTTCAGGGGCTTGGATGACGACAATAGCTTTGGCGAGCAATGTTCAGGAGCTTGGATGACGAAAATAGCTTTGGCGAGCAATGTTCAGGGGCTTGGATGACGACAATAGCTTTGGCGGGCAATGTTCATGGGCTTGGATGACGACAATAGCTTTGGCGAGCAATGTTCAGGGGCTTGGATGACGACAATAGCTTTGGTGAGTAATGTTCAGGGGCTTGGATGACGACAATAGCTTTGGTGAGAAACGTCTTCGAAGCCTATGAGAATGGCAAATGCGTTAGAGAGCAAAATCTTCAAAGGGATGCAAGACAACAAATGCGTTATCAAGTACGACCATACATTTGTAAACATTTGTCTGTGACGTATATTAGGTTTGAAATGGTACGACAAGATCATTAGTAACGACCTGTGGCATAGGACCGATCAAATGTCAATGGCACAAGAAATACAGATATAGTGGTGTAGATGGGTTAGGCCATTGCTAGAGAAAGGTTATGATATCATTTCAGGGCAGTCTCTGCTCTGGACCCCCGAAAGTTCGAAATATAAAGACAGACCACTTACATGGGGACATGAAGCGGAGACACACCGAAAAGACGCTGGCCCATCGGGGACAATGTTGGCTTATGACAGACATGATTGGCGGATCTTTATTGAGACCTATGCTTCGCATGGGGAGATACGTTTTGATTGATTAATTGATTGATTGATTGATTGATTGGAAGGTTGATTAAATCGTATAAAGTAAGGGTTTCGTTTTTATAAGTCAGGTTATATGCTATTAAAGGTTGGTTTGATCATATAAAGTAGGAAGATTTTTTGTTGTTGCGTTCGCCTTATTTCTCAATTCCCCAAGGTGGTGTGCGTTGCACTATGTTTTTATTTTGCGCCTCTCGGCTCAGTGAATCCGACATCGGCATACATTTTATGTAAAGGGTCTGCTTTTTCCTGCATTTTCAAAGGAATCGCTTCCCCGGGCTAACGGCCGGTGCAGTGATGCGCAGCGAACCCAACACTTTCGGGGAGGGAACCCAGCACCTTCGGATTGTGAGCCATGTCACTTAACCACTATCCCACGCCGTCCCCTAAGTAGGGGATTAGTTTTCATTGCATACTGCTCACTGTCGTTGCACAATCTAGGAACAACTCAAAGATGATTTATTTATTAGCAGTATATATTTACCCGACATCAATTTCCACAACATTCCCGGCGTAAATATCCCAGGGGTATATTCCGAGACTACCATAATAACTCATACATGACAACTCCATCGTAACGCTGGTAATAAAATAAAGTAGAAAGCTACAAGAAGAGACACATCAAGATATAGGTTCATAGATGGTACCATTGAGGGAAGAATAGGCAGATTGTATACTCCAAGCACGTCATAACGAGCTATTAAAACAGTTGTGCTTGTGGCTAGCAATCACAGTATGTAAACTAAGTTTGGAAAGAATCAACCCCTGTAACAGCGCATGTTGGTCATTGATACAGACTTCCTGCAAGGAGGCAGACTGCAAAGGTCGAATTACGCGTCATGCGTTAGACAAGAAGAAAGGAAAGATGTTAAGATGTACTGACAGACTGGAACAAGAACAGAAGTAGATACACATTTAACCAAATACCGCACTTGACAAATGCAAATATACATAAACCATACGGACTTTGAGACAAGAAATAACTTTAAAAGAGGCAAAAATACAAGTACATGCAAGACTATTTGCTAAAGAGACAAGTACACATGAGCAGCCATGATTTGAGTAATTCGGTTCTGCTCGGATTGGACAGAAATAGCAGAAGAAGAGCAGATATTATAAGGAAAAAAAAAGGACACAGTGAAACAGATAACAACAACGAGAACAACGGATTGAAATTCAAACAGACATGTATGCTTGCCATACTAACAAACAGACATGTATGCTTGACATACTAACAAACAGACATGTATGCTTGCCATACTAACAAATAGACATGTATGCTTGACATACTTACAAACAGACATGTATGCTTGCCATACTAACAAACAGACATGTATGCTTGACATACTTACAAACAGACATGTATGCTTGACATACTAACAAACAGACATGTATGCTTGCCATACTAACAAATAGACATGTATGCTTGACATACTTACAAACAGACATGTATGCTTGCCATACTAACAAACAGTCATGTATGCTTGACATACTTACAAACAGACATGTATGCTTGACATACTTACAAACAGACATGTATGCTTGACATACTTACAAACAGACATGTATGCTTGACATAATTACAAACAGACATGTATGCTTTACATACTTACAAACAGACATGTATGCTTGACATACTTACAAACAGACATGGTAAGTACACGACTTGTAGAGCAAAGAAAAATATCGGGTGACCTGGAAACATTAGAAGCTCTGACTGCAAAACAGTTAAAGGGATCAGGTTTCCGCTCTAGTCGCGACATACTCCAATCTAAACAGATATAAATGTACACTTGATATTTAGTTAGAGAAGGCCATTACAAGGCAGCGAGGAAGAGATCTCGAACATTGACGTAACCAACACCTCAGAGTAACAGTAATCCCAACCAGACCGCTCATTAAGTTATTTCTGTCCCTCAAATGGGAGCCGAGGTAGTGCAGTGGTTAGTGCGCTGACTCCCCAGCCAAGCCTTCTAGTTCGGTCCTAAGTAATTTCGTTAATGTTTTCCAAACCCAAAGATTCCAGAAGGTTGATTCATCTTAAAAAATGGGTACCAGAATAATATGGGAAAGTAAAGGCGATCGGTTTGACCATATGACCCTTTGTGTGCCGTTAGTCAAGATAATATGGGCCTAACACAATATTCCCAAAATGCCACACAGGCGTGTAAACTAGATCTAAACTTGAAATTGGATTTACATCTGAGCTGAATACGGGTTGAAAAAGGGGGCCCCTAAAATTTCCCAAAAATATCGTTTAAAGCGACTACACATTAAGTTAAGAAAGTCCTTCAACAGACTTGATAGCTGGTCAGGAATTAAATGTTAGAGACTGCAGTGTAGTAAGCCTCAACTTGTGAGGTGGGGTGACCAGTTCTCTTTCTCGCTGCCTTTTCCTTCCCTAACCGCAAGTCAGGTACTAATTTACAGCTGGACTGGCTGGAGCTGCCAGTAGTGGAAGTTAAACCCCGTACGTCTGCGCTAATCAGCCGCTCGAATTGCAGTGTACCTCATAATGTAAAACCATTACCATTGAGACCGCCACATCAAATGATTTGAAACATGCTTCATGTAAAGGGGCCAGCTGTAGTTGTGGCGTTTATGCTCCACACGGAGCGAGCATTTTAATCAAGAACTGACACTTCAGATAATGCTAACTGTGGATTGGTGATATCCTTTAATAATTTCTTCTCCAATTCGCTACCATTGAAGCATAGGGCCACAACTATAGATGGCCTGTTTAAGGAACCTTACACCAAAATACTTATAAGGTTACACAGCACTCTTTAGCCGTCTTTATATGGAGGACCAGTTGGCCTATTCTTTCCATAAACATTATAGAACCCTGGATCCACGTCGAGTAGGTACATACAAATCATGAATAAAGCGTGGTCCAGACACGCACTGGATTAGAACTAGCACCGTAAAAAAGGAATGTGGTGACTAACGAACCAAGTAGAAAAGCAATAGAACAGACAGTATGAGCAGCTGAATTTTCAAGGTCGGAACTGAAAAAGACGGTGCAAAATATAAATGAATGACCAGCATTAGCTGCCTCCTTATGCTTCAACGGGACAACTACGGATGAACTTTGTTAGTCTGGTCTGTGAAGATTCCGTCTCAACCGGACACATACAGATTAACTAGTATGGTCTGTGGGGATTATAAGTTTGAAAAGAAATAAAAGCATTAACTATGTTAGTCTGGTCTGCGAGGATAACCATCCATGTGCGACAGCACGTCTCTGACACACACAAAGGGATGACGTGAGCTATTGGTTAAGTGAATAGGCAAATGCAATGCTAGGTATGATAAAAAGAAGTATTAAACATAGGAGCAGGAAATTGATAGTCATACTGTATTAAAGCATTAGACCTAGATTGGAGTACTGTGTACAGGTGTGGAGTCCTTATCGTTGAGAAGAGATAAACATGCTGGAAAGAGCAAAAAGAGCGACACAACTGATAGTGGGATTCCAGAATTACAGTTATGAGGAAAGACTCAGAAAAACCGGCCTACAGTTTCTAGAAAAGAGAAGAATTCGAGGTGACTTAATACAGGTTTATAAGATAATCAAAGGATCGGATAAATTAGACTATAACAAGTGTTTTTTTTTCAAAATACAACCACCCACAAGAACAAGAGGGCATATGTACAAATTAACTAAAGTAAAGTTCAGACTAGATATTAGAAAATATTTTTTTAGTCAGAGAGTGGTGAATGCGTGGAATGCATTGGCCCAGGAGGAAGTGGAGGCAGAGACAGTTAATGCATTTAAGAATAGATTGTATGTGCATAGCTTTTAGAGCAAGGCAACGTAAATGTAACTGATTGTATACAGAATCGAATGAGTCTTCTAAACCAGCATGAAGACGTTAAGTTAAATTATAACCCTTCTAATGTAACAGCACGTAACTAACACACATACAACCCTGGCAGTGTAACATCACGTCACTAACAGACATACAACCTTGGCAGTGTAATATCACGTCACTAACAGACATACAACCCTCCTAGTGTAACAGCACGTAACTAACACACATACAACCCTGGCAGTGTAACATCACGTCACTAACAGAAATACAACCTTGGCAGTGTAATATCACGTCACTACCACACATACAACCCTTCGAGTGTAATAGCACGTCACTAACTCACATACAACCCTCCGAGTGTAATAGCACGTCACTAACTCACATACAACCCTCCGAGTGTAACATCATGTCACTAACACACATACCACCGTCCGAGTGTAACAGCACGTCACTAACACACATACAACCATCCTAATGTAACAGCACGTCTCTGACACACATACAACCCTCATCCGGAAACCGCTCTGACATGCTCTAAATAACATAAAACCAAAACAATTTTCAACCAAGAAATCAATCAAAGCTTTTAGAGCAAGTGTATGGATATAGCAATAAGCACACTATTCCAGTATATTTTTCCTGTTTCAGTTTCTGCATTATCACACCACGTGTATCCCAACATTAATGACCTCTTGCATTGTTTATCAAACTGTTTGCTTTCAAAGTACATTTGAAAATTGTTAAAAACTACTTTACACATATCTGACGCCATAACCAGGATTGGAAGCACAGCCCATGCTCGATTTAGTGTTACAGATACCTTCTGTGAACTAGGGCGCTATGTAATTTGGACATTGTGTGAATATAATAAACGCCATATGTGCTAGTTTGACCAGATAAAGATAACCTTAATTCAATGTTGAAACGTCATATGTGCTAGTTTGACCAGATAAAGCTAACCTTAATTCAATGTTGACATGTCATATGTGCTAGTTTGACCAAAGAAAGCTAATCTTAGTTCAATGTTGAAACGTCATATGTGCTAGTTTGACCAGATAAAGCTAACCTTAATTTAATGTTGACACATCATATGTGCTAGTTTGACCAGATAAAGCTAACCTTAATTTAATGTTGACACATCATATGTGCTAGTTTGACCAGATAAAGCTAACCTTAATTTAATGTTGACACATCATATGTGCTAGTTTGACCATAGAAAGCGAACATTAATTCAATATTTACACGTCATAGATGCTAGTTTAACCAGAGAAAGCTAGCCTTAATTTAATGCTGACACGTCATATGTGCTAGTTTGACCATAGAAAGCGAACCTAAATTCAATGTTTAGGGGTCTAAGCAGATGGAAATCGCTTGGAGAACAGATTGGACAGTAAGGTGGATCGCAATACCTCCCAGCCGAGTTGCTGCAGATGGCACATAGTGAAGGCTTGAGCTTTTCTCTGTCGGTCAAAAGCTGAAAGCTGCCTTAGCACACAACGTGCACTAGCCTTCCGAAAATGCAAATGTTTATGAATAACAGTGTTCATCGTACTCAGAGAAAGAGTTGTCTCGTGTTCAATTTAGCGACATGTTATGCATCGATTTTCCAGTATAAGACGTTCTGGATATTCACAGAAATGATTTAGACACCTCGACCGGGATCATCATTCAGTCATCTGTAAATTTCCGCAGGTTTCACACCTTCGTTCACAAGAAACGTCTTCACAACACACTGGTCCATACAAGCACTAACAGTGATGTCCGCCATTTTTAAATATGTCACGTGACTGATCCATGGCAAGACGACCACCTAGCAGGAACATGACACAAGTGCCCATAACTAATGCTTGTAGTTTTAGCAGGCTATAACCCATTCAGGTAGAACTAGAACACAAAGCAAAAAGTATCGGTTTGATTGGAACCATCCTCGCATATTCGCATTTATATATAGTAAGGTAAAGGTCCCGTCACACCGTACGGTACATAAGAAATTGTTTGGCCCATATTATTTTGTAACCGTATGCACATTATATATATATATATATATATATATATATATATATATATATATATATATATATATATATATATATATATGGAGACATAAAGTAGAAATTCTCAGATTACAAAGTGGATAAACAATGTAGCCACAACAATCACAAAGACAAACATTTAAAGCACTCGGAAAACACTAGATAAGAGAGGTGATAGTGAAGAGGTCGACACTGGAATTGACAGGCTGTACGCAACGAATGAACGCATTTCAAGTGGAAGGGAATACAAATATACATTCCTGATAAAATAAGGATCAATGTAGGTAGTTAATACTTAATTAAAAAAAACGACAAGATGATAGACTGAAATAATATTGAAAGATGTGGAGTGAGAGTGAGAGAGAGAAAAAGAGAGAGAAAGAGAGAGAGAGAGAGAGAGAGAGAGAGAGAGAGAGAGGGAAAGAGAAGAGAGTTGTTCTAAGCTACTCGTAGTGATTTAACTAGGTTTCTGTGTTAGCGGGTTAGATTGGCTTCCAAGGTTTCTTGAGACGACAGAAAAGAGTTTTCCTGGCTGAAGTGCAATGCAAAGACCCTCGGTAAGCTCACCACTATGGGTATTATAGTGTCGATCTCCTCCTTGTTGGCCAGACTGTTGTGAAACATCATGTTTTCAGGAGCACGAACAAGGACGTGAGCTAGGGGTCATTATCAATATGTGTCATCTGACATTGATTACTCTCCGCTCCCATATATATATATGAAAAGAGAGAGAGAAAGAAAGAGAAAGAGATAGAGAAAAAGAGAAGAGACAGAGCGAAAGAAAGAGAGACTAGATAGAAGGTGACTTCAAAAACAAACGGTACTAGAGAAAAAGAATCCATTTAAAAAAATATAATAAATGATAGCAGGAAGTCACGAACTTGAAGACTAAAGATGGGCAAATATGAGCACTAAACGTTCATATAGAATACACTGTCGTCCACATAGGTTCACGCACACAAATACACACGTATAGACAGACACACACACAGATACATACACATATACACACACACTCATACAGACAAGCACATTCACACACATCCACGAGGGAGTAAAGAGTGAAATTATCCAAGAAGAAAGAGCAATAAAGAAAGCGAAGATGACAAGAAAGGAAGAGACAATAACAGTGGGAAGACAATGGTCAATGACTGAAACATCGTTTGAATGTTGTCACGGGCGGTGAAATAACGTTATTGTGATCAACAAGAAAAATGATTATTAACAAAAACATATACAAAGATGTACAGAGAGGAAGAGAGAGAGAGAAATTGGCAGTGAGAGAGAGAGAGATTGAAAAAGAAAGAAGAAAGAAAGAAAAAAAGAAAGAGAGAAAAAAGAGAGACAAAAATGAAAAAGAAAGAGAGACGGAGCCAGGCAAAAATAAGAGGGTAAAGACTGGCTATATTTGGAAGTTGTTACTGACATAAATCACAGGATGATATAAAGATAACGGATGGTGTCAAAGTGATAGAGATTCAGAGAGAGAGAGAAAGAGAGAGGAGTGGGGAGAGTGAGAAAGATAATTGGGAATGAAAAGAAAGAAAGAGAGATGAGACTATTCAAGAGGAATAGGAAGGAAAGACAAACAACTACGACAAAGAAATAAAACAATATGAGGAGTATCTATGGGATGATAGATTGTGATAAGGATACTGATAAGGAGATACATTTCAAAATAAACAGTGCATGAGAAAGAAAGCAGCAAGGGTAGAGAGAAAGAGAGAGAGAGTGAAAGAGAGCAAGGGACAAGTGAAGTTTGAGAGAAAGAAAAAGATAGGAAATAAGATATAGAAAGACAGAGAGTGTATGTGTGTGTGAGAGAGAGAGAGAGAGAGAGAGAGAGAGTAAATAGGTGACTAATGTTTGGGTGAAGAACACTCTCAGGAGATACAGACATAGTGGTCGAGGGAAAGTGGGCCAGATGATGTCACGTGATGATGATGTGGATGGTCTGGCATCAGCTTTCCCGTCCGCCTTATACAGCAGAAGACGAGAGTACACCCAATGTGGATCGATGGCGACCGGTTCTGTGCCTCATTTTCAGCAATAGAATCAAGCAGACGAGAAGTGAAAGGCATTCCAGTGGATAAGTGGAACAAAGGAAGTATGAAGTGTGTGCACGGCCTAGTCATGTGACTTTTTGTGGACAAGGAATAATAATGACAGAGCAGAGATAAAGACAAGATGATGAATAATAAAGGAAAATCTTGAATGAAACTACATGATGTGGGTGTGGGGCTGGAGTCTGTGAAAGGCAATATGGGCCAAACGGGTGACTAATACCGGAAAAGATGACGGAGAATGACGCTCTTTGGAATTCGAGGACAAACTATTAATGTTTATTTTGCAGTTTAAATTTGGGGTATTGTTTTTAGAGTTTCATTTCAAAACTGGCCCCAACTGCCTAGTAAACTTAGACAATTGTTGAAAACAGTCAATATACCTTTGGACAGCAGATTTGAATTATCCTTCTACCAAAATATCATAATAAATATCTTCAATAAAATCAATTTTTTGTTCATTAATGTATCGAAGGCTGATTTGGCCTAAGGGAGTTCAATTTTGTGAGCAGGTTTCCCGTGTTGCGTGATCTAAAAATAAATGCACTTCTATTTTATAATCACAATTCTTGAACGAGAAACTACAAATTTTCTCTCTAATATCTGCTAACTAGATTAAGTTGTACTCGTATATTTTCCGACAAGAGCCTTGTGTTTTCTGCCAAGCTGAATAACTAGATTCAATTGTTATTACATGTTCTCTGACACAAATCTTGAATTTGACCAACAACTGGCAAACTAGATTGCACCGTTCTCTCGTGTACTACGATACGAGCCTGGAAGTTCTCTTCAAATGCTAACTAAATTCAGTTGTCTTGTGCTCTTGGTCACGAAACCTGCATTTGATCTCAAGTTGGTTAACTATATTTATGTGTTTTCTTGCGTTCTCTGAAACGAGACTTGACATTGCTGTCTCTCTTTCGGTGATAATGAGTTCTCAAACTATTGACAATTTTCCGATTTGATTTTAATCAACACACAATTCACTGCCGCGTTATTTACCACGTTTATTCCATTGATCGTTTCTGCCAGTATAACAATATTTTTAAGGCACAAAAGTGCTTGATACTGCAGTCGTCATGCAGTGTGCAATTCAGGTTGTGGTTTTGTAATTCCGATATTTTTTTTAAAACAATCTAAACCGGATAGAAGTTACCGTTGCTCAAGATATCGGTACTGTAACCGCTCTGCCTCACGTTCCCTAACACAAATGAATTTCTAGGTCAAGGTCACAATCACATCTGGAAGCGCAATGCTGAAAAAAAATACTCTCGAAAGAAGAAGCACCTATCCTGACACGTAATATTTACGTATACTCAACCTGCCAGAATATTTAACCTAGCCGCGCCAGGCACCAATGCAGTGCAATCAGCTACATGATCACGTAATGGAAAAAACAAGGCAGAGTTGAAGGAAACTGGTCATCAGACTTCACAAACTCAGAGACGTAGCACCAGAAAGTCCTTAACATTTACCTCTACTGCAGTATAACAGTATAACTTCTTCTTTACAGTCGCTCGTATGTTTGTCATTACTTTCTAAACAACAAAGCCAGAAGTACTATTTGTTTATAGGCTTTTGTTTGTTTCAATGGAATGTACCAAACGTGCAGGCAACAGAATTGAAATCCTCTCCCTTTGAGAGATAACTGACACCTACTGAGATCATACACAATTTCACATTACAGATGCGACCAACATGACAAAAATTGAATAATTCAGGTAAACGAAAATCAATAACATAATCAATATGGTAACAGACGAGCTAACACGCGGTGTGGTGAATCTTTGAAAATAGATTTAGATAAATCGGTAATTTGAGTTACGTATTGAGTTTGAGGGTGAGGAGAAACATACTAGCCAAGATCTAAACCTCACGTCAGGGTCCGGTGAAACATACTGATCAAAATCCCAACTTCACGTCAGGGTCCGGTGAAACACACTGATCAAGATCCTTACCTCAAGTCAGGATCAGGTGAGACACACTTACCAAGATCCTTATCTCAAGTCAGGATCAGGTGAAACATACTGACCAAGATCCTTACCTCAAGTCAGGATCAGGTGAAACATACTGACCAAGATCCTTACCTGAAGTCAGGATCAGGTGAAACATACTGACCAAGATCCTTACCTCACGTCAGGGTCCGGTGAAACACACTGATCAAGATCCCAACTTCACGTCAGGGTCCGGTGAAACATACTGATCAAGATCCCAACTTCACGTCAGGGTCCTGTGAAACATACTGATCAAGATCCCAACTTCACGTCAGTGTCAGGTGAAACATAATCACCAAGATCCCTGCGTGGTTTCCTCGTAGGGTCCTTGGAAATAAGATTTGTCACAGCAATCTGACCACCGCGGCAGACATTGTAATCCCCATGATGGTGAGCTTCGCATTGCACTTACACCCATGAAGATCCTGACCGCAATAGGACACGTTGTCAAGTACGCAAGGGGTGTAAGCGTGGGTCTGCAGCCCGATACCAAAGCAACGTAGAAAATAATTAAATTAACTTAGTACAATGGGTTCCAACAAGAACAAGAACATGTAGTTATTCATGACAACGTTGGAGACATTCTACGATAGAGAGGGAAAGATGTTTTTAATTACCGATACACAAACTGATAAACGAGCCAAACAGCAAATAATAATCTGGTAAGTTAAAGACATAATATTGAATGGAATGCGTTCTAAATCAACTTAATAGGTCAATATATATGTGTCCCTTACGGTACACGCGACTAATCTTAAATGTTCCTAACAGTACACACGACTGGTCGTATGTGTCCCTTACAGTACACGCGACTGGTCGTATGTGTCCCTTATAGTACACGCGATTGATCGTATGTGGCCTTTACAGTGCATGCGACTGATCGTATGTGGCCCTTACGGTACACGCGACTGATCTTAAATGTTCCTTACAGCTCACGCGACTGATAGTATGTCTTTTACAACACACGCGACTGTTCTTATCTATCCCTTACTTCTTCTTCTTTTTCTTCATCGTACGCTGTTTACAGCGATATTTACGTTGCACTGTTTTATTTTCTTAAGCCTGTGGCTCAGTGCATCCGATTTCAACAGGCGTTTCTGTAGGGTTGCCCTCCTTAGCCTTTGGCTGTCCCCAGCCTAACTGCAAAGCAGCAGTTGTTTTTGGTCAGAGTTGTCTCTCTTAGGAAGTTGTCTTGCAGGACTATCGAGTGTTCCCTACTCGTGTCTATAGGGTTTGGCAATGATATGATGGACTATGTACTATTTTGTACTATCCCGGAAGAGAGGCAGTCCAGTGTGACTTTGTCCCAGGATCGTCACGTCCTGCCAGAAACGTAGCATATGCATGTGAGTGAGGTATCTTTTTGCTCCCTTTATTTTCTCGGCTCATCTGCAGTGATGGTACGCCTAGCATTCCCCGCCATCCGGGAGGTTGTCACAATAGGGCAGGAGGTGCAATGTCCGCTGGACTGCATCTCTTCTGCGTCCATTGGGAACTGATTGCAGACAGAGGTAAAGAGCGAGGCAAGAGTGCATTTTACCAGGTGCATTTCTGCGGCTCGACCGGGCCGGGCTGAGACGCAAGCCCCAGCCATGTCGTAGCCTCCCATCACAGCGGTGCTGAGATTTATGGCGGGATTCTGGCTCAGAAGCGTTCAGCGGTAGTCCCTCAGATGGTAGCTTATCAGCAAAGCACGTCGACCAAATGTCAGCGACCTGTGATTCCTCTCGAAATAGTGCATTTGACCAGGAGACAAGCCTGGTCATTGCACGGAGATGTTGTTCGCCTGGTGTGCGGACATATCTCATGGTCAAGGGTTGAGTCTCAGCAGTTCGCAGTGAAGTAGCTGATCTACTGCTTAGGGCACCCCGACCGAGAATTAAGTCTTCTACAAATGGTTTCATACCTCATCGCCGTATGGGGTGAATATCGAGCAGCTTCCCGCCCGCTTTGATCGGCGGACGGCAGCGACCTCATTCTGCGGCTCGACCGGGCGGGGCTGGAGCGGGAGCCCCATGTCCCCACCATCTCGAAGCCTCCCTTTGCAATCGTGCTGAGCTTTTGGGTGGGATTTTGGCTTAGAGGCGTTAGGCCGTAATCCCTCACCTTGTAGCCTCACGCCGTTGGCTTATCAGCCTAGTACGTGAACCAAATGTTTGCGGCTCCTCTCGAGTTGAGCAGGATTACCGTAGCAATGCCCTGTCATTAGTAGGGTAAAACTCACCTGTCTTCCGAGAGTCTATTTCCAGCACCCGTTCAATAGAGGGCTTTTCAGTTTGTCAATGGCCAAGTTTCTGGAACCTGCGATTTCTGCAGGGTTAAGACCAGATTACCATAGTAGACGCTCTTTTATTAGGGGGTTAAGAGACTGACCTGTCTTCCGTGGGTCTAATACCAGCACATGTTCACTATTAGACCCCACGAAGGTGCTCTCAATTTGACAGTCATCCAGCGTCAGCGTGTTAAGTCAATTTAAGCCGCAGGCTCCACTCCTAGTAGTGCTCTTCCGTCAATTCCTTTATCAAACACTGAATACAGACCAACCGAGCCACAGATGGCATAACCCCATATTTCTGAGCGTCTAAATCCAGCACCCGTTCCATATTAGACCCAAGGAAAGTGGTCTCGGCCTGTCATTCATTTCAGTGTTGGCCGTGTTGAGTCAAATTAAGCCGCAGGCTCCACTCCTGGTGGTGCCCTTCCGCAAATTCCTTTAAGTTTCAGCTTTGCAACCGTACTTCCCCGGGAACCCAAACACTTTGGTTTCCCGGAAGCTGCCCGCACAATCATTGAAGCAACTCCTGCGGATCGCTAGTCGGCATCGTTTATGGTCAGAACTACGACGGTAACTGATCGTCTTCGTGCCTCTGACTTTCGTTCTTGATTAATGAAAGCATTCTTGACAAATGCTTTCGCAGTAGCTCGTCTTGCGGCGATCCAAGAATCTCACCTCTAACGCCGCAATACGAATGCCCCCGTTTGTCCCTGTTAATCATTACCTCCAGTTCCGAAAACCAACAAAATAGAACCGATGTCATATTCCATTATTCCATGCACCATTATTCAGGCAGCCGAGGCCTGCTTTAAACACTCTAATTTTTTCAAAGTAAACGCGCCGGCCACCCAGGACGTTCAGCGAAGAGACCCGTGGGAGAGAGCCGGCAGACGATAGGGCAAGAGATAACGGGCAGTGAACCGGCGCGAGCCGGACCGCCCGCCTGCGCCTGAGATCCAACTACGAGCTTTTTAACTGCAAAAACTTTAATAGACGCTATTGGAGCTGGAATTACCGCGGCTGATGGCACCAGTTTTGCCCTCCAATAGATCCTCGTTAAAGGATTTAAAGTGTACTCATTCCAATTACGGGGCCTCGAAAGAGTCCCGTATTGTTATTTTTCGTCATTACCTCACCGTGCCGGGAGTGAGTAAGTTGCGCGCCTGCTGCCTTCCTTGGATGTGGTAGCCGTTTCTCATGCTCCCTCTCAGCAATCGAACCCTGATTCCCCGTTACCCGTTACAAACATTGTAGGCATGTCACGTACCATCGACATTTGATAGGGCAGACATTTGAAAGATGCGTAGCCGGCACATGAGGCCATGCGATCAGCACAAAGTTATCCAGAGTCACCAGTGGGGACGCTGCAACCCCGCGAGGGGAAACGACGATTGGTTTTGAACTAATAAAAGCGCTCTTTCCGCGAGGGTCGGAGCTTGGTAAGCATGTATTAGCTCTATAATTGCCACAGTTATCCAAGTATGATCGTGTCATCTAAGGAACCTCGACTGATTTAATGAGCCATTCGCGGTTTCACCGTGAGACAGTGTGAACATAGACATGCATGGCTTAATCTTTGAGACAAGCATATGACTACTGGCAGGATCAACCAGATATCTGTCGGAGACGTACGTACCGCACACACCGGTCGGCGGAGGACGGGTGTGTAAAAAGCCTCACTGGGACGGCCGCAGGGACCGACTGACGAACGGACGGACGGTTGTTCCCCCCGTCCCTCACTCCGTGAACCTAGGACCGCCTGACAGGGGCCCCTACACGCACCAGACGACCGACCGACCGACCGGGCTCGCTCGAGGAGGGATGGCAGCGCTCTGTGCAGAACGGATCCCAACGACCCCGGCGATGAATTTCACTGGGACTAGAGACAATTTGGCCTGCCGGCCTGTCCTTCTCCCGAGGGTTGGTCCCCGGCAGAACACAGGGCCTTCAGGCACGATTCCTGCTTTCCATTTGCCGGTCACAAGCTCTTTGCGAGAGTCTGACCACCAGCGAGACGAACTGTCGAGCTCTGCTATAAGCCTTACCTAAATCACCACCGACTGACAACTTTTCTCGATACGGACCAGAGCAGCGCACCTCGGCGGAGGAGACGCCATAAAAAACCGCATTCCGATACCTATACGGGGAAAGGCGAGCAAGCGTTTTCGGCAAGCCCGCGCTATCGCTCCGCCTGGCGGGACTGAGATCGCTTTACGAACACTGGCTGAGGTTGAATCGCGGCGACGAGACAACTACTCCAGATCTATCCCTTACAACACACGCGACTGTTCTTATGTGTCCATTCAACTCTATCACGTTTGATATCTAGCATAATGTTTATCTCCGTATCTCGTTCACGATCACTCTGAATTTATCACCACGTGTATCGATCCTCCTCATTCTTCCACTCGCTTCAACTATCACCAAGTATATCTATATATCTCACAATCACTCTCTATATCTACAAGGCGTGTTCAAGTTAAACCGGACCTAGTGGCTTTATTACAAACATACGAAAGTTACATTATCTGGTGTGACATAATTATATATAGCAATTGTTATGAAGCAAACAGGCCACAGGGTTAGTTAGAATAAGTCACCATAGGCATTCAGATACGCCTCCCACTGCTTGGGAAGACGGCGGATGCCGTCCGAAAAAAACCCACTCGCATTGCTCTTTGAACCACTTGGTCACCGAGGCGATAACGTCTGCATTGGAGTCGAATCTTTGTCTCTTCGGAAATTTGTTTAAGGGCCTGAACAAATGGAAGTCACAAGGGGCCATATCGGGGCTATAGGATGGGTGTGGCAGTACTTCCCACCTTTTGTGTGCTAACGCTTTCTGAACAATGTTCGCGACATGTGGAGGAGCATTGACGCGGAACAGAATCACACCACGCGAAAGCATACCGGTTAGTGATTGCTGTATGCAACTTGTCTAGTTTGTCTTGGTAGCGGATATCATTGATGTTCACGGCATGTTCTTTAAAGTCTACCACTAAAAGTCTCATTTTCAAAAAACGCTTATAACCTTTTCAGCGGAAATGTGTGACTTTAATTTTGTTTTGTTTCGGTGATCCGAAATGTTTCCATTGCATGCTAGCAATTTTGCTGCTCGGCTCAAAGTGGTAGCACCACGATTCATCAACTGCCACTATGCGCAAAAGAAACGAATCACTATCCTCTTCGTATCGCAGCAAGTGGTTCAAACTCCACCTTATGCGTTCTTCCTTATGGTGGTTGGTAAGTAAGCAACCGAGGTACCAATAGTGAACACACCCTCTGATATTTTAGTCTATTCTTCCTTATCACCTTTTGAACTGTCCATAGCTACACAGCGAATTCCTCTGTTAGCTAACGTAATCTCCAGCAACGGTCCATCCGAAATGTTTCATCAATTTAGGCGATGGCATCTTCTGGGGAAACAATATGCATCTGATCTGGTCTCGGAAGATCTTACGGTAACTCACGTCTTTTTTTAAACATCGTTATCCAGTTCTTCACTGTTGTCTTCAACACACTTTTGTCACCATACACTGCCTGCATTCTGCGATAAATGTCATCTGGTCGGCACCCTTCAGATGTTATAAACCGAATCACCCCTCGCTGATCAAGTCTGAAGAGATTCCGTATCACACCCGCCATGTTTTCAACGGTCTGCTGAGGAAACTATGAGTAATAGGATTAATGAAATGTTGTAAACTTATCGGTTGGTATGTGCTATATACACCAGAAGTGACGTCATCATACGCATCATACATATGTGCACTTGATGCAGTTCGGTCCGGTTTTATTTGAACACGCCTCGTATTTCAAAATATATATTCCTCTGGTAATATCCGTCTCTTCACCAACCAACAAGTATATCCAGCTGTCTTGCTGTCACTTTTATTCGTCTCAATCCCCCTCTTTCTATCACATAACTCCCCGTCTTTTCTACTTCTTCCTCACTTACTCCGACCTTCACATTGTTTATCCTTATTATGACATTTTTGTTTAAAAAAACTAACTATATCATTGCAGATCCTCCTTCGCTCATCTATCTCCTTGCCTATTTTTGTTTGTCTAATAATTTATTGAAATAATTCATTGTCTTCTTTGCTCTAATAACATCACTATTGTTACATGCGTATCTTCAATCCTGCAGGTTCTATAATTGTCTCTCTAACACGTTTTCCTTACTCTGTTTCTCTGCAACTTCCATGTAATACATTAGTTATAGTAGAGGTGATTTTCCACTGTATATATACAATCTACCTGCACATAATTCTACTGATACACTGCACACAGAACAAACCTGTACGCTGCGGCATCATATATTATCCAACACAGTCTAGACTTAGTGGAACAACCATTGAACTGAAAATACACCCAGACTCACGTACAGTCATAGTTTCATATCGTTGTAAAGAATAGATGAGCAAAGAAATGAAAATAAGGAATACCATTTTACTAAATCAATTCATAAGCATAGACTAAATTAAGAATAAAAATATAAGATTATAAGATGCAGTAAAAGGTGCGCAGAGGATACATGATCTAAATCAATGCCTATAAAAACCTTTCTCAGGGAACAAAAAGACAAATATAAAAAAAACATGTACAGCACATTGGGTGACATGAATAAGGCTTTCAAAAAGTGAATGGGCAGTCCCATTTGGTGACATGAGTAAGGCTTTCAAAATTGAATCGGCACGTAGTCACATTTGGTGACATGAGTAACTATTTAAAAAGTAAATGGACGCTCAGTTACATACGTTGAGTGACATGAGTAACTATTTAAAAAGTAAATGGACGCTCAGTTACATACGTTGAGTAACATGAGTAAGACTCAAAAGATTTCACTTCGTTAAAAATGTATCTTGCCCTTTCACGAGGGTACACTCGTTCAACCTCAGACATTGTCTTTTAAGTTATGTGCATGGTTTCTGAATCAGGGTTCCTTGACTGGTCTCTTGGGGATCTGTGACTGGGTCTCGTCGCTATGCTATCAATTCCTTGAGAGATTGTGATTAAAAAAAATAATGAACGTATTTGTTTATCTTTTAAACACTGCACGCCTGGCTATATATGTATTGATTTTTATTTGACCGGTGACTTTAAGTAACTTTAATATTCAAGTCTCAATAAATGGTCTTGTTATAATGTGTGTGCAGCCTGAATGGGATACAACACTTATTTCAAGTAATCTAGACGGGTAAAAGCTAAGTTCAGAAACTTTATTATATCGGATTAATATCCCTGTCCTGTAATGAGTTAACATCTACCATACGTTCGTTTTTCTGAAACATCAACACCCTTCAAGCTGTCCGGATCAGTGAACACCAAAAGAGTTACACATGCATGCAGAATGTGTTCTGTATGCGATGACGGAAATATCAATATCTTACTTCTAGCTGTGGCTAATTCCACAAGTAATACAAGCCAACACCTGTCTTAAGACAGATTCGGTTCCAGACCAGGCAGGTGTCGTAACTATAAAACTGTTTTACCTCGAAACACGATTGACACATTTTTTGTTGCTGCTGTACTGCAATTTTCATAAATGGTTTGAACATTGATGATGTCAGTAAAAAAAATTGTTAAAATGTACCAGGAACAAAATCATTGCATGGCTTCTTTTTGGGGAGTACGGTAAGCATAGTAATCAACATATAACCTTTTCAAACTGGTTAAGCATACTAGTGAACGTATACTCTATACAAAATAGGGTCAACATACTTATCAACACGTGCTCTATATAAAATAGGGTCAACATACTTAACAAGTATGCTAGCAGTCAGCGTTGGGTCGCTGACCTCTACAGCTCATGCACTGCTCAGCATCTTGATTCCTGATCTGTGTGCTTTAAAGTAGAGAAAGTGTATATTAACCTGTCATCATCATCATGTATCATGTCATTTGCTCTCACAACAGCTGATCTGTTAGACTCCTGATCTCTAGTCAGAACTGCCGCCTCTGTAGCTGTCATCTTCAGGACCTCTCTGATGTCTTATGTCCATCTTCTCCTCGGTTTGCCTCTGTCGACTTTTCATACACCATAACGTCCAGTATCGTTCTCTCTAGGCCATTATGTCGTTTGATATGGCCGAAATATTTCAGTTATCTGGACAAGATATTATTTACAACAAATTTTCCTCGATAGCCAGTTATTTAAAGATATCTGCATTTTTCCTTTTCGCCATCCATGGTATTTTGAGCACTAATATGTACCATTTTAGTTCAAAAGATGCAGTCTTAAGTGTTTGTGTGGTGGTCCACGTTTCACACCCGTATGTTTCCACCGGAAAGATGCAAGTTGGCAGAATATTTATGTTGTGTCGCTGCATTACAGTTCTGCATTAAGTTTCTTATTTTATCCAACCTCTCCATTGCCATAATCATTCTCCACCTTACTTCCTTCAGGCAATCTTCATCGCTGCTTATAATTAAACTTGTGACTTTCTCAATCTCCTTTTCTTCTAGAATAACTTTTGGTTTGGTCTTTGTCTTGTCTGGACTCATTATCTTGGTTTCTACTTATATTCAGGTATAGACGTTGGTGTTCACTGTGTTATTTTACCAACAGGATCATCCGTTTCAGCCCAGCAAGGCTCTTTTGGAATACAACTGTGTTTAGCTGTCATACTTTTATTGACAATTAGCATACAGTAATTTGTCATTGCTTTCTGTATGGTGCCGGTCGCTATTCCACATGTGTGACCCGGGGCGTCATAAGCCCGATAACAGGCTGGTGCAGGTCCTGCATTCCGAGTCTTTGCCAATTATGATCTAATTAACATGTACTCTATTTAAAATATGATAAGTATACAAAGTATATAGGTTTAAATTAAGGTAACTATACAAATCAACCTATATCTAATTAATATAAGGTAAGCATGCATGTACTTTACTTAAAATATTCCCTAGATTACTCCACAGACTAAAGTCTGAACACTGAGCTGATAATAAAAAAGTACTCCAATTACCAAATTACTTTTACATCATTACGAAGGACATTAATTAAGTAACAGCAATTTTATTATAAAATCGTACAGCCCCGATCTTCCA
This sequence comes from Ariolimax columbianus, assembly GCA_036924085.1. Taxonomy (NCBI): domain Eukaryota; kingdom Metazoa; phylum Mollusca; class Gastropoda; order Stylommatophora; family Arionidae; genus Ariolimax; species Ariolimax columbianus. The sequence goes on from JAVGWX010000003.1 coordinate 33,073,561, forward strand.
CCTTGTGACTACTTCCTCTTTCTGAAGCTGAAGGAGCACTTCAAGGGACACCGTTACACTTCTGATGAGGAGATGCAAGGAGCTGTGCGTACCAGGTTTTGAGAGAAGACGCCTGATTTTTTTGCTCGACGGGATGCAACTTGTCCGACGTTGACTTTTGGACCGGAATGGTGACTACGTTGACAAATAATGACATTACCTAAATGACATTTCAAGCTTTAGAAAATGTATAATTCACGCGTAAATCCTGCACATTTATGAATGTATCTCCTTAAAGACAAATCTTTTCAAATCTCCGTCGTACTTAATGACTGTATCTCGTGTGTGTGTATGTATATATATATATATATATATATATATATATATATATATATATATATATATATATATATATATACACACACACACACACACACACACACAAAGACACACACACAAATTAAGAACAGCTGTTATCTAGTCGAACTGATATTATTTACAGACTGCCGACACTGTTAATCTGGATATTCGATCTGCTGTCATTGCCTGATATGGATTATAAATACTATATCTATGGTCAGCCACCAATAGTGGATCATTTTAGGATAAGTTTTGTGCACCGTTTCTATCATTGTGTTATGTTTTTATTTTATTTTCATGCAACCAAATATTATGCCGCCTATTATCTAAAACGGGTGAGTTTGCAGACATTTATGTCAACACCGTAGATCCGGCCGTTCATTCTGTTTCCGCCTTTCGAGTTGGTTCGTACAGTATTTTCATGACATACCATCAGTAATTGACCATACAAGAAATCGATTCGTGCATCAGAATTCACCAACTTGATCATTACGCGCTTTACTGGTTATTTCGAACGCTAAATGTAATTCTGCCCACAGCTCCATATCGTGCGTTCACGCCCACTTCAAGGTCAAAGTCGTTGAATGCTGTAGGTTACTGTGCCCTCGTCAACTATACTCGCCTAGCCCAGTTAAACTAGAATTGTGTACACCCAGTCTGTTTTCATGAAGGTGTCATGCATAACATCCTGTTCCGGATTTTTCATTAGTGCATTTTTTAAACTTACCCAAGGGGCAGCAGATTACATGTCAACATGGATAAGCGAAATGAGTACATGTAGACAAAAAACATTGAGACAAACCCTTCAGACGAAAATGCAATTTTGCACAACAAAGCAAAGGCAGCTTTCATAAAAGAGAAGAAGAAAAGTATGAGATAAAGCTGGCACAGACTGATCAGCTCTTTTAACCTGTATAAGGATACCAAAATACTGGAATCTCACCAAAACACAAAACGGCGACAAGACAGAAAGAACCAAAACTGTGTTACATTCGACCGTAGGCCAGGTGACGCATAAGACGGTAGCAGACCTAATGGCCAGAACTTATGAGTCAGAAAGTAAAGCACAAGTTTCAAGAGAATGAATTAAAGGAGTAAAAACACAGACCATATCTCTCCTTAAAAAACCATACTACAACAGAGTGTTTGACAGCAAATGTCACCCTACATGAGTTAGAAGACGCAATTCGGAAATTAAAGAAGATAAAAGCTGGTATCAGAAACGAATTTTTAAAACATATTGGTCTCATAGGTAGAAGGTCGCTGCTTAGAATTTTTAACCAGAAGGATTCTCACATCCAATCTATTCCTAAACCAGATTCTAAAAGCTACAGTCCAATCAGCTGTTTTGGGGAAACTGATGGAAAGACTGATAAACAAAATTCTCACTTGGTACATTGAGATAAACTCGCGATTCGCCCAAACTCAAACAGACAATAGGCAGCACAGAGTACCAGTTAACATATCTAACACAAGACATAGAAGAACGCCTTCCAAGAGAAAAAGAAAGATAGACATTATCTTTGATTATGTCTGTGCAGAAGGCCTGATGATAAAAATCATTCAAGCAAGAGCTACTATCAATTTGTTCTCATGGAAACAAAGTTACTGCTTCCAAAGATCTGTCAGTGTAAAAATAGACAACTATACCAGGAGGTCAGTTAGAGTGAGAGGAGGGAGTGCCACAAGAATGCGTAATTTCTTCTTTATATACATAAACGACATCACTAAATACAGCCATCAGCATGTCTCAAGCAGCCTACACACAGATGGCTTCGCTGTATGAACAGTCGCAGAACATGCTACAATAGCCTCATAATGCTCCAAAATACAGTAGAGAATGTGGAAAATTGGACAGAAGAGTGGGGACTGAAAAATAAAACGCATCAAAACCTTGTACACTCTTTTTTCACACTTTTCTATCAAATAAAATAACCATAAAGATAGAAAACCAACACACACCACAGTCAAACACGCCCACATTCCTTGGAATCGAATTTGACTTGAGATTCTCCTGCAAGCCAGATACAAAGTAAATTCAGGCAAGGACCATACAATGACTCTGTGATGAACAGAACTTTCTGATAAATCGTAGGGGGCAAACAAACAAAATCCCCATGCAAGTCTACACTGGATGCAGCACGCCTTAACATCGCTGGAAGAGTGGGCGAACTCATGGCTGGTCAAAATAAACGAGAAAATACAACATGTACGATATTCTCGCTTTCAAACAAACCCCAAAACACCAGAATAAGTCTTAACGGCAAATACCTGCAGCCAAACGACAACCCAAACTACATGGGAGTCACATTTGATCGGCGCATGACATGGAAAAATCAGATCGAGAGAAACCGAATGAGAGCCAGAGAAAGAATGGCAATCATGAGGAAACTTGCTGGCACAAGCTGGGGAGCAGACGAAAGTATACTAAAGAAACTGTACACTGGAAGAGTGAGACGTTCTCGAGTTTGGCATTGCGGCATGTTCAAAAACAGCAGCAAATGCGAACTTCGATAAAATTAGCAAACTCCAAAACCAAGCCATGAGAGTTATAACAGGAGGCATGAAGTCAAAGTCAATTGTAGAATTTGAAAAGATTACAAAACTGCAATCCATGACCGACAGAAGAGACTGCAGAGCCCAGCAGCAAGCATAGAAACTCAGAAGATTGACTGACCATCCAATGCACCAGAGACTAAACAATTTTGGAAATGGGAAACTAAAGCGGAGAAACTGTGCAGAGACAGCCAAAGCAAAGATGCACGAAGATTCTATGAACGCACTAACAACACCAAAGCCCATCCCTACTGTACGAAAACCTACCTGGGAGTAGCATATATTGCCAGAGGTGGTTGAAAATATAACAGGTATTGGAAACAAAAAACTACCAGACTAAAAAAGAAAGAAGAGATACAACCCTGAGGTACATAACGAAAAACTACCCAAGCATGGAATGGACCCATGCATACACCGACGGCTCTGTAACAAACAACATAGAACGGAGAGGCATTCCTGAGCCTGCCAAATGGTAGGAAATTAACACTGTCATTGGCAACTGGAAAATACACAGGCAAATTTCAGAGCGGAGGCAGAGGCACTGAGGGCGGCAGTGGAAGAAATTGTGACAGGTAAAAGGAATGAAAGCCATATAGCCCTGCTTACTGATACCCTGGCCGTAGTCACAGCACTAAAAAGCTAGAAAAATACTGAACTTAATGATTTAAGAGCAGTACTTTGTCAACTATGCCAGCAGTCCGCACCAAAAAGGGTAGTGGTACAGTGGGTTCCATCCCACTGCAACATCCAAAGCATCGATGAGGCAGACAGACTGGCAAAAGAAGGTGCAAGACTACCACAACCAGATACCAGTGTGACATACGAAGAGTCAAAACGGCTTATTAGAGCTAGATACATGACCAAATGGGAACTCTAGAACCAACAGCCCAGATTTACAGTGCCAGCATGACCGCACGGAGGCGACTTCACTGTGCATGAAGAATCCAATCGTGCAGTGATCACGTGTGACTTTCTATGATTACTTTTTTGCCGGGAGAGGGTTGGGCCATGGCCTACTTTAGATAGGCCGTCTAACTCCCTGAGAAAATCACAATGAAACGTCACATTTCAAGGCCGACTAAATAACGAATGTCATATTGTACCAAGGTTTATAATCATTCCATGCTCCACATAGAGAGAGAACACAAATTCACGGCACAAAACACAACAAAACACTGTTGAGAATGATCCTTTCACAGAATCCTGCTCTAAAACCAACTGTATATATATATTTCTTTCCCGAACACGGTATTATAGCTGCACTGATAGTTGACACATGCAAACTCTGTCATTTATTCAGCCTTGAAATGTCGTTACGTTTCAAAGGCATTTGCCCGTGAGATAGAAGGCATATATTGGGCTGTGGTTGGGAACTGCCCAGTTAGAAACATGCCCAAGACACATCGAAGTTATGTCACTACGACCTCTTAATGTAAATTGTCCGTAAATACATTAAACTGCTTCTCTGTTTTCTTATGTTTTGTGCTCTTTGTTGTATTTGCTATCCTCGTCAATCAATTACTTTTTCTTATATTTAATATTTCAAAAGCTGTGTACAATGTTTGAGATCAAGTCCAATTGAAGTATTCTGAACTCATAATTCATTCTCCAATAATGTGATAACGTTGCAACAGATGGTTCCAGCTGTCACTAGCCACCGGTAACCATTTTCATACTGATGAAAATTTAATGCAGATTCAAACGTCATCTGTTCATTAGATTAAGAATCATAAATATACATGCTTCATTGTGGGGAGCAAAACAAAACAAAAGTTTATCTCTAAAAATTTCGATTAAATAGGAGGAGCAAAGGGAAAGCATGATTATTTCCAACCCATTTCAGAGATTAATTGCGTATTTATGAGAATTTAGCAACAGAAGCCAATTTGTTGCGTTAATAAGTGGCTATTTCACTCGCTAATAAGGAGGGTTATTTCAAAGCAAACAATAAATAAGAAGATACACTACCGATGTTCTGATCAGATGTTTGGTTAAAGGGCTCCCAGTTGTGTGTGGATGTCTTTTCGACGGTTGGTACTTCACGACTTTATAAAACACTTGCTTTTCCTCACTTATGCTGTAGTTGGATCTAGCCTAAAGCGAGTTTTGTTGGATTACTAGGTTGTTTATACTCTGTCTATCTATATCTTTGTTACTAATCTCCAGATGTTCATGCTGAGCACAGTTACTTTCCATAGTTACCTTCCACCTCAGGCTCACGCTCTATCTCTATCTATCTCTCTCTCTCTCTTATCCACACACACGCACACACATCAACACCAGTACGCACGCGGGCACACACACATACACACACACACATATATATACAAATTCATATTTAAAAAATTATTTATGGTCATCTGATAGCTTGCATGTCGGGAATTTTAAGGTGGAGTCTGTAATTTGAACATTGATATTACATAGCGGAAAACTACCCAAGCATGGACTATACCATCCATACACCGACGGTTCTGCAACAAACAACACAGAATGGAGGGGCAGGGGTATTCCTGAGCCTGACAAATGGTAGAAAAATAACACTGTCAGTGGCAACTGTAAAATTCTCAAGCAATTTCAGATCGGAGGCATAGGCACTGAAGGCTGCAGTAAAAGCAATGCTGACAGGCGAAAGCAATGAAAGCCAGATAGTCCTGTTTACAGATGCCCTGGCCGTGGTTACAGCACTAGAAAGCCAGAAAAATACTGAACTTAATGATTTAAAAGCAGTACTCTGTCAACTATGCCAGCAGTCCGCACCAAAAAGAGTAGTGGTACAGTGGGTTACATCCCACTGCAACATCCAAGGCAACGATGAGGCCAAAAGCCTGGCAAAAGAAGGTGCAAGACTACTACAACCAGATTCTAGTGTGACCTACGATAAGTCCAAACGGTTTATTAGGGCCAGATACATGGCCAAATGGGAAATACTGGCTACACAAAAAATTATGCCTACTGCCAGTTGAACAGAAGAGAGCAGGTCGTGGTCTTCAGACTCCGCACAGACCACGATAGACTGAGGTACCATCTATTCAATAAACTGAAGATAGCTGGCACTGACGAATGCACCTGTGATTCAGGGAAATGACCGCTGAACATCTACTGCAAAATTGCCCGACATACGAGGACCATAGAAAGCACATGTGGCCATCACCAGTGCCAACACTAGACAAGCTCTATGGCAGTGTCGACAGCCTCAGGATGACGGCTGCTTTCTTCGAACAAATTCAAGTTGACGCCTGACAGTGTACGATGAAGAAGACCATTGATATGCTTGTAAGTCATACAGCTAGAAAAACTGTCAGTATGCGCCTAGGTTTTCATTTCGTACCTGGTATGAACATCCAAAAAAGTATGTCGGTCACTCGGTCCTGATATTCATGTCGCCACTCTAATTTAATGTCTATGAAATCTAACAATAATAAAGATTGCTGAAAGTACCCGCTACATTATACCTGGGCGCCCCATATCTACCCAAGCCTTACAATTGCTGAAAGTACGGCTACATTATACCTGGACGACCCCACATCTGCTCAAGCCTTACAATTGCTGAAAGTATAGACTACAAAGCTCGAACTCGCAGCTCCGGCAGCGGCTCCGAAATGTTCCCGACTTCGTCAGGTACCAATTTACAGCTGGGTCGACTGGGAGAAAGTTGATTTTATTGATGTTTACATAGCATCTGCCTGAAATATCCAGAACCTACTCTGAGATCTTCAATTTTGTTCATAAACTCAGAGAATTCAATCTTATTCACAGGAAATGTGGTTCTTAAGTGAGTCTGTATTTCTGTGTGGTGCGTTGCTATATATCCGTTTCTTCTGTCGCTTGCTGCTATAAAACCTAGCAAAATGTTAGTTAGAGAATGGAAATAATAAAACCACTAAATATGAAACATTTAAATACTCCACAAATAAAACAAATACAAATTAACAAATGTGAACAGTTTACATGACTTAGAAACAATCAGGTCAGGCCAGGTCATCCATAACCGGTGAGGTCGTTGGAGCACACATGAAGACATCCTGACAAGCTCACGCCACCCCTCTCTGTGTCAGCGGCCGCTGCCTGTGCCTCTTCTGGTCGGAGATTGGTCCATTCTTTTATGTTGTCCTCCCACCTCTTTTTGGAACAGCCTCATCGTCGTCTGCTTTGCACCTTTTCGTGCAGGATCGCATTTGCAAGACCATTTGATCTCGATATGTAACCGTACCAAGCGATTCTTTCTTTTGAAATTTGCCAAGAGTTTTTCAAAAGGCACTATTGCTGTTGTATTTTATCGTATTTCCTCATTTGTAACTCGATCCATATACATGACGTTTAAAAGTCTTCGGAAACATCTCATCTCTCAAGGCATGTATCCTTCGTTGAAGGTCAGCTGTAACTGGCCATGTCTCACAAGCATATAGGAATATTGACAGGACCAGTGTACCCATTAACCTGATTTTAATGCATAGTGCTAACCGTTTATCTTGCCAGATTTTGTTAAGCCGTGCAAGCGCCGCTATTGTCTGTGCTATTCTGGCCTACCCCTCACATTTTGATTCTGCATCACTTACAATCGAACCCAGATATTTAAAACGGTCAACCACTTCGAGTTCCTGACCATTAGCTTTTATCCTGCTGTTGAAACCCGTAGCATTGTTGGTCATTAATTTTGTCTTTCCAGCGTTTATCTCCGTACCATAGTCAAGAGCTGTTTCATCGAGCCTTCTGACCCATTCCTGGAGTTCTGCTTCTGAACCCGCCAACCCGTCGATGTCATCTGCAAAACGAAGGTTTGTAATCGTTCGGCCCCCTATATTGACAGTACCAACGTGATCTCAAAGTTCCTCACTCATAATTCTCTCAAGGAATATACTGCAAACAGTTGGAGAGAGTGTACACCCCTGTCTCACACCAACTGATGTGCGAAACCAGTCCCCTCCTCGCCTCCCATTCACAAGAACTGAGCTGGACGGCTTGTAATACAAGTGTTCAAGGATCTTTATAATATTTCTGTTGATTTTATACATCCTCATGGTTGCCCTAAGCACTTTATGCCATAACCTTTCAAACGCCTTCTTAAAATCAATAAGCACATGATACCGTTTTTGTTGATGTTCTATATATTTCTCGCTTAGCAGTCTTAAATTAAATATATGTTCTGTAGTGCTTTTTCCCTGTCTGTACCCTACTTGCTCATCGGCATGTTCTCTGCTTGGTGTTTCAATCGGTCGAGGATTAATCTAAGCATGACCTTGCTAGGGTGGCTGATGAGGCTTATTGTTCTGTAATTTTGGCACAGCTTTAGGTTTCTAGACTTAGATAATGGTATAACCATTGATTTCGTCCATAAGTCCGGCCAGTTTTTTGTCGCCCATATTTTGTTGCAAATGTGTATCAGGCTTCCACCACTACCTCTCCACCTGCTTGTAAGAGCTCCGCTGGTATATTGTCCACGCCGGCCGCCTTCCCTCTTCTCAATGTCTTTACCAGTGCAGCTACCTCTTCCTTCGTTATCAGTTGTTGGTGTTGAAGGGATTGTTTTCTCAGGTTCGTTCCGTCCCTTATAGTTGCATAACTTGGAACAGTACTCTGTCCATCGTGCCAGTAAGTCATTGTCCTCAATAAGGCACTTGCCGCTTTTATACTGGATCATAAAGTTTCTGCCTTGTCTTGGTGTTACCAGTTCTTTGACCACCGTGTTTGCTCCTTTAGCGTCATTTCTGTTTAATCTCTCTTCGATGTTTGTACATTGCTCGCATATCCACGCTTCTTTCACTTTTCTAATCTTTTGTTGTAACGCTTTCTTGACGTCTTTATATATGCCGACCTCATCAGGTGAATGATTTTGGTTTTTCAGTGACCTTCTATTACAAAGGTCTAGAATTTCTTTGGTCATCCATGGCTTCTTTTTTGTTTGGTGGCATCCCAGGATCTCTGTTGCTGTATATGTGAGAGCTGAGTTAAGAGACCCTGTTACTGTATTGGTATCCAGTCTCTGTCTGAGAGGCAACAGTGGAGCAAATCTCCCTCCTCCTCTTGATTGGAACACGTCAGTTATTGTTGGGTCTTTTAGTTTGTCCAGGTCAAACTTTAGTCTAGTCACATCTTTCTTGGAGACTCCCTTCAATCGTAGACGCATCGTCATCATAATAAGATCGAAGTCTCTTCATATATCTGCTCCGGGGAAACTTCTCGTTTTGTCGGTGTTGATGATAGATCTAAACCTCCTTTGGGACAGTATATAATCAATTTGGCTGTGCACTTTATTGTTTGGGTTATGACATGTCCAGCGTCTAGACGACTTGTTAAACCCGAACGTGTTTGCTACCAACAGCTTATTGCTTCGTGCAAATTCTAGGAGTCTGAGGCCCCGGTCATTGGTTTCTTTATTTCCGTATAGGCCACATGTTCCCCTCCAGTCGTGGACTGCATCTTCCCTAATTTTTGCGTTCCAATCACCCTGGACTACCAATATGTCTTTTTGTTTGGCGTTTCGGTTATCAGACTGAAGTTGATCATAGATTGCTTCTATTTTACAATCTTCATAGTCTGCAGTGGGTGCGTAGCACTGTATTATCGTAACATTAAACGGTGCTGCCTTTAGCCGTAAGATGATAAAACGGCTAGATATTGGGCGGCACCCCAATATGCATCTGGCTGTGTCTTTATGCACCAGTATCCCCACTCCATGCAAATGTTTGTCCTCCCTGCCGCTGAAGTAGAACTTGTGGCCCTCTTCCGTGGTAAACTCACCAGTTTTTCCATCTAGCCTCGCATATACCAAGGATGTTCCACCGGTAGTTCTTCATCTCGTGTGTTAGCTCATTGATTTTATCACATGGGTTCAGTGCTCTGACATTCCATATTCCTATTGTGAGCTTTAGAAACAATAATGTGACAAAAATGTAGACATAAAGACAGAGATGAATCAACTTAATTTTAGAATAATAATTGTTCCTTCGTGAAGTGAGAGAAACTACATATAATACACGATAGTAGAAACGTTCATTCTGTCGAACAAAGACATTTATTTTCAAACTATCGACTCCAATTGAAAAAAGTTTGCAAACAATCCCTGGAACGGAGCAAATAAATTACATATGTTAGGGAAACACTCAATATCTGATTCACACTCTATTCATTGTCTAATAGTACATCTCGTCTACTATTCGTATTTGGCAGAAGAGTAGCCTACAACAAAATACAAATCGGTCAAAAGACCGCGTGATCATTTTAGATTCATAATAGCTGGAATAAATTTAGCTTCATGTCACATTATGACTTTACTGATGTCTTTTGGAGTTCAGCAGTGCAAATAATTATTTGTCAATTATTAGCCATTCAAGCTAGTTTGCTATATCTGCAGAAGGACATGTGTCATGATGAAAGAACACAAAATTATTATTGCAAAGATTATATTAGCTTGAAAATATAAGTTTCTGGTTTATATCAGCTTGGCATTATACGTTTCTGGTTTATATCAGCTTTGCATTTTACGTTTCTGGTTTATATCAGCTCTGCATTATACGTTTCTTGTTTATATCAGCCTGGCAACATAAATTTCTGGTTTATATTAACTTGGCAACAAATGTTTCCGGTTTACTTTATCATAAATTATTTCTTGTTTCTGCAGGATTTGATCCCCCGTTGAAATATATTTGCTTACCTGAAGTACAGAACATAAAAGTCAGGTGAGAAATATTAGCACCTTTGTCGTCATGATATCAATATCAGAAGACATCTAAACTGTCGATAACAATAGCATACAAGTGAAATATGAAATCTACATAGTAAATGATTAAGATCATATCTAAGGATCTCTGGAAGGATGGACTTAGAGTCAAGCTAAGAAGAAGTGATGTATGTGGGAAGATGCACAAGTGGATCAACCACTACCTCAAACAAAGAACGGCCAGAGTCCAAGTACAAGGGCAGATGAGCAAAAAGGTGACACTCGAGCAGGGAGTACCCCAAGGGGGAGTATTGTCACCCACACTCTTCCTGGTATATATAAACGATATTACAGAGAATATACCAAGAAGAATCCATAGCTCAATGTTTGCAGACGATCTGGCTATGTGGACCTCTGAAAAGAATCTAACCATAGCAAGAAATCGGATGCAGACGGCCCTAACATCGCTGGAAGAAAGGGCGAACTCATGGCTGGTCAAAATAAACGAGGAGAAAACCACGTGCACAATATTCTCGCTCTCATTAAAACCCCAAAGTACCAAATTAGGTCTAAATGGCAAAATCCTGCAGCCAAACGACAACCCAACCTATCTGGGAGTCACATTTGATCGGCGCATGACATGGAAAAGTCAGATTGAGAGAAACCGAATGAAAGCCAGAGAAAGAATGGCGATCATGAGGAAACTTGCTGGCACAAGCTGGGGAGCAGACGAAGGCATACTAAAGAAACTGTACACTGGAAGAGTGAGACCAGTTCTCGAGTATGGCATTGCGGCATGGACAACAGCAGCGAAGGCGAACTTCGATAAAGTTAACAAACTTCAAAACCAAGCCATGAGAATTATAACAGGTGGCATGAAGTCAACGCCAATTGTAGAACTTGAAAAGATTACAAAACTGCAATCCATGACCGATAGAAGAGACTGCAGAGCCCAGCTGCAGTCAGAGAAACTCCGAAGACTGACGGACCATCCAATGTACCAGAGACTAAACAATTTGGGAAATGGGAAACTAAAGCGGAGAAACTTTGCAGAAATAGCCAAAGCAAAGATGCACGAAGATCCCATAAACGCACTAACAACACCAAAACCCATCACTACTGTACGAAAACCTACTTGGAGGCAGGATATATTTCCAGAGGTGGTAGAAAATATACCAGGTATTGCAAACAAAAACTGCCAGAGTGAAAAAGAAAGGAGAGACACTACCCTAAGCTTCATAACGAAAAGCTACCCAAGCATGGACTGGACCCATGCATACACCGACGGTTCTGTAACAAACACTACACAGAACGGAGGGGCAGGAGCATTCCTGAACCTACCAAATGGCAGAAAAATAACACTGTCATTCGCTACTGGTAAGTACACAAGCAATTTCAGAGCAGAGGCAGAGGCACTGAGGGCGGCAGTGGAAGAAATGTTGACACACAGTGAAAATGAGAGCCATATAGTCCTGCTGACAGATGCTCTCGAAGTAGTCACAGCGCTAAAAAGCCAGAAAAACACTGAGCTTAATGACTTAAGAGCAGCACTCTGCAAATTGTGCCAGCAGTCCGCACCAAAAAGGGTAGTGGTACAGTGGGTTCCGTCACACTGCAACATCCAAGGCAACGAGGAGGCAGACAGACTGGCAAAAGAAGGTGCAAGGCTACCACAAACAGATACCAGTATGACGTACGAAGAGTCAAAACGGCTTATCAAAGCCAGATACATGACCAAATGGGAAACCGAACATACTGGTTACACCAAAAACGATGCCTATTACCAGTTGAACCGAAGAGAGCAGGTCGTTGTCTTCAGACTTCGCACTGGCCACAACAGACTGAGGTACCACCTATTCAACAAATTGAAGATAGGGTGTACCGACGAATGCCCGTGCGGTACTGGTAAAATGACCACTGAACATCTGCTGCAGAACTGCCCGACATACGAGGATCAGAGAGAGCAGATGTGGCCATTGCCAGTGGAACTGCAAGACAAGCTCTATGGTAGTGGCGAGAGTCTCAGGATGACCGCCGCTTTTTTCGAGAAAATAATGGTTACTGTCTGACGGTGTACGCAGAAGAAGAAGAAGATATCCAAGGATCTTTGGAGCTTATGGGATTCTGTGTAAACATGCCATAGGAAAAAAACATGAAAAAAATGGTAAAAGTTAATTAAGATTGAATTTAATCAAAATCTGTAAATGGGTATAGTTTGATACCGCACCGAGACGAGAGCACAAACAAAACCTACGTTACGACCAATAGGCCTTCATCGGGGACAACATGCCACAACCATCCAGAAACCAGAACTTCAAACCTTATTGAAGGACAACTAAGCAAGGTTCAAAATGAGCCGTGGGTCTTCATCCTGTCAGTATTTCACTCCAACTAGAAGATATGTCCAGTATCCCAAGTTCAGTATTTCACTCCAACTGGAAGATATGTCCAGTATCCCAAGTTCAGTATTTCACTCCAACTGGAAGATATGTCCAGTATCCCCAGTTTAGTATTTCACTCCAACTGGAAGATATGTCCAGTATCCCAAGTTCAGTATTTCACTCCAACTGGAAGATATGTCCAGTATCCCAAGTTCAGTATTTCACTACAACTGGAAGATATGTCAAGTATACACCAAGTGAACGCCTGTTTCGCACCGCCGATAAACACATTTTCAGACAACATATGTCGTCTTTTGACAGTGAACGTTGAGAGATTCGAATTTTAAAAAGCAAATGTGTTGTGCTGCAATGACTTTTGAAATAATGTTTTTAAACGTTTATTGAAATATTCGAAGCATTAAATCATTTTAAACTATTTTCCGCATTAAAAAAAATCGATGTAACACTTTTAAACATCATTTGTTTTTGTTGACTATTTCATAAGTTTAGGAAATTTCGGTAGATATATTGATCTCACTTTTTATGACAAACGTGCACTCACTATTCGACAGAATAATAAAAACCCATATTCGGTTCATCCCTTATTATATATATAAGTAGAGCTGGAGTAACACTAAATTTCAATAGTGATTATAAAAATCATAAAAGAAACACATTTGTGGCTTTATCTTGCATACATAAGTTATTACCCATCGCGAAGCGCTTATGGCCAACACATCAGACGGTTGTCTTAGTAATGTGACGTGCGGTTTATTTGGATTATAGTGAGAAAGAATATGTGCTGGTCATCAATCTCACTCTTATCTCGCTACATTGGATCAGTGGCAAGACTATTGGTCGAGACAACAATCTTACAATAGCGTGTTTTGAAAGACAGGCAGTATTACGACCACAGGAGAGTGAGAAACAAACATACACACTAAAGAATAAACTAAACATGTCATTTATTAGTAGATAAAGAATTGAACGATTTGGATATAATACAAGAATGCAAAGAAATTTAACCCCTGTGTCAGCCTATTACAGCAGGGAGAAAGTCTTCAGAGCTAGAGAAGCGGTGACTTTTTGGTATAAAAGCGACACTCAAAAATTGTGTATCCCCATTATGTATAACGATATAAAACGAGCAATGAGATTATGAGACATCTCTACATTTAGTCTAACCACATTTGAGGACCGATGTAATGAGACATTTCTACATGTATTCTAACGAGATACGTGGACCGATGTAATGAGACATCTCTATATATAGTCTAACGATATACGTGGACCTATATGATGAGACATCTCTATATGTAGTCTAACGATATACCTGGACCGATGCTATGATGAGTCATATCTACATGTAATCTAACCACATACATGGAGCAATGAGAATATGAGACATCTCTATATGTAATCTAACCACAAACATGGAGTAATAGGATTATGAGACATCTCTACATTTAGTCTAACCACATACGAGGATAAATGAGATTATGAGACATCTCTACATTTAGTCTAACCACATACACGGAGCAATGAGATTATGAGACATCTCTATATTTATTCTAACGATATACGTGGAGCAATGAGATTATGAGACATCTCTACATTTCGTTTAACCACATACAAGGACCGATGTGATGAGACATCTCTACATTTAGTCTAACCACATACGTGGAGCAATGAGATTATGAGACAAACCTAAAGAACAGCTGATCACGTTCTGAAGTGTATATTGTAAAAACAGCAAACATGAGAAGACAATAATGGCTTTCTGTTCTGAGAGTTCGTTAAGTGTATTAATGTTAACAGCAGATTAAACAACACATGCTGTCAACAGGTATTTCAAAATATCATCGGGTGAGCGAAATATCAAACTTAATGGAAATACGACACGAAGCGTTCCACTGGCTGACGTTGAAGCAATCGTCAGGACTTGAATGAAATGTCAAAACATTTTGAGAAGCCGAGATAAGAAACCAATGAGTTATGAATTATCAGTTGAAAAGAATAGACATAATTATTGGAAATTAAGAAATTAGGTCTGCAACAAGCGGAAAAACAATTACTGTAGAAAAGAAAAGAATGAAATTGATAAATACGAAAAAAGTTAACTACAAAATGAGTTCTAATCAGTATATTCTAAAATGTATAAGACCAGAACACATAAATGTAGACATAACCCGGTATATAACATATGTATTGCAAAACCGTAATTCCAAATCAAATCAAAGAAAATAAAACTCAATTAGTAGAACAGAACAGACTGGAAGAAGTGTATCTTAATACGGTTAAATGTTTTGTTAAAAATTGTATACGGAAAAGACTGGCCAATACTCAAATCTAACAATACACTAACAGCTGGTGTCTACGTCAATGTAGATACTAAACAGCTAACTCCACATCGTACATACTAAACAAATTACTCCACATCGTCCATACTAAACAGCTAACTCCACATCGTCCATACTAAACAGCTAACTCCGCATAAATGTACAAACTAACAGCTAAATAGCGACTGTGGAAGTAAACAAGATTTACGTGTCAGAACAGCATTCCATTATATTTATATACATGTTATAATATATATTTATTCGTCTTCTCCCTCCCTGCGAAGTATAGGGCCACCACTATAGTTGTCTCCATTACAGAAACCCTGAATCACATATTTTGCTGCAGCTGTTTCAAAGAAATGCTTTTATTTGATGAGGTTGCTAGCTCCATCACAATCTGCATTAGTCTCCATTTACGACATATTTGGGCGAGAAGAAATGTAGAATAGGCTAATATTAAATCCGGATTAATGTAATTTTTCAAACAGTCCTCTCCCGGAAAAGACGGGATAACAAACGAAATGCTGATGGGGCTGGGCCAAACAGCGAAGAAAAAACTACTATCAGTCCTGAACCAAAGCTGGAAAAGGGGTATTGTACCCCAGGCATGGAAAGATGCAATACTGGTACCAGTACCAAAAACAGGAAAGGACAAAACAGATCCGAATGGATACAGGCCCATAAGCCTACTGAGCTGTGTCGGCAAGCTGATGGAACGGATGATAAACACCAGACTGATGTGGCATCTGGAAGAAAAACGAATACTAATTCCACAGCAAGCCGGCTTTAGACAGCACAGATCCACTGAGGACCAGGTCATCCTCATAGCCCAGGAGATAGAAGATGCCTACCAGGCACAGAAACACACAGTAGCTGTTTGGGAGGATCTGGAAAAGGCATTTGACAACGTCTGGAAGGATGGACTTAGAGTCAAGCTAAGAAGAAGTGATGTTTGTGGGAAGATGTACAAGTGGATCAACCACTACCTCAAACAAAGAACGGCCAGAGTCCAAGTACAAGGGCAGATGAGCAAAAAGGTGACACTCGAGCAGGGAGTACCCCAAGGGGGAGTACTGTCACCCACACTCTTTCTGGTATATATAAACGATATTACAGAGAATATACCAAGAAGAGTCCATAGCTCAATGTTTGCAGACGATCTGGCTATGTGGACCTCTGAAAAGAATCTCACCATAGCAAGAAATCGGATGCAAACGGCCCTAACATCGCTGGAAGAGTGGGCGAACTCATGGCTGGTCAAAATAAACGAGGAGAAAACCACGTGCACAATATTCTCGCTCTCATTAAAACCCCAAAGTACCAAATTAAGCCTAAATGGCAAAATCCTGCAGCCAAACGACAACCCAACCTATCTGGGAGTCACATTTGATCGGCGCATGACATGGAAAAGTCAGATTGAGAGAAACCGAATGAAAGCCAGAGAAAGAATGGCGATCATGAGGAAGTTGCTGGCACAAGCTGGGGAGCAGACGAAGGCATACTAAAGAAACTGTACACTGGAAGAGTGAGACCAGTTCTCGAGTATGGCATCGCGGCATGGACAACAGCAGCGAAGGCGAACTTCGATAAAGTTAACAAACTTCAAAACCAAGCCATGAGAATCATAACAGGTGGCATGAAGTCAACGCCAATTGTAGAACTTGAAAAGATTACAAAACTGCAATCCATGACCGACAGAAGAGACTGCAGAGCCCAGCTGCAGTCAGAGAAACTCCGAAGACTGACGGACCATCCAATGTACCAGAGGCTAAACAATTTGGGAACTGGGAAACTAAAGCGGAGAAACTTTGCAGAAATAGCCAAAGCAAAGATGCACGAAGATCCCATAAACGCACTAACAACACCAAAACCCATCACTACTGTACGAAAACCTACTTGGAGGCAGGATATATTTCCAGAGGTGGTAGAAAATATACCAGGTATTGCAAACAGAAACTGCCAGACCGAAAAAGAAAGGAGAGACACTACCCTAAGCTTCATAACGAAAAGCTACCCAAGCATGGACGACCCATGCATACACCGACGGTTCTGTAACAAACACTACACAGAACGGAGGGGCAGGAGCATTCCTGAACCTACCAAATGGCAGAAAAATAACACTGTCATTCGCTACTGGTAAGTACACAAGCAATTTCAGAGCGGAGGCAGAGGCACTGAGGGCGGCAGTGGAAGAAATGGCAACACACAGTGAAAATGAGAGCCACATAGTCTTGCTGACAGATGCTCTCGCCGTAGTCACAGCGCTAAAAAGCCAGAAAAACACTGAGCTTAATGACTTAAGAGCAGCACTCTGCAAACTGTGCCAGCTGTCCGCACCAAAAAGGGTAGTGGTACAGTGGGTTCCGTCACACTGCAACATCCAAGGCAACGAGGAGGCAGACAGACTGGCAAAAGAAGGTGCAAGGCTACCACAAACAGATACCAGTATGACGTAGGAAGAGTCAAAACGGCTTATCAAAGCCAGGTACATTACCAAATGGGAAACCGAACATACTGGTTACACCAAAAACGATGCCTATTACCAGTTGAACCGAAGAGAGCAGGTCGTTGTCTTCAGACTTCGCACTGGCCACAATAGACTGAGGTACCACCTATTCAACAAATTGAAGATAGGGTGTACCGACGAATGCCCGTGCGGTACTGGTAAAATGACCACTGAACATCTGCTGCAGAACTGCCCGACATACGGGGATCAGAGAGAGCAGATGTGGCCATTGCCAGTGGAACTGCAAGACAAGCTCTATGGTAGTGGCGAGAGTCTCAGGATGACCGCCGCTTTTTTCGAAAAAATAATGGTTACTGTCTGACTGTGTACGCAGAAGAAGAAGAAGAAATGGCTGCAAATGCACGGGATACTTGAGCAGGTAATAGGTATGAAGCTTGGTTCGGTCATGCAAGTTTTATAGGTAAGGAATTGTCAAGATTAGCTTCGGTTTGATTTAAAAATAGATATATTAGTTTACATTTTGCTATCAACATCGTTGTTAATCTGCTCTTACAATCTAGAACTAGAATCGCTGTTACCATGCCGTTATCATCATACTAACATCGTTATAATCATGTCATTATCATCTCTACTAATATCGTTATTATCCTATCATTATATTCTCTACCAAATTAGTTATCCTGAAATTATCCTCTCTACTAACATCGTTATTATCCAGCAATTATCATATCATCTCTACCAACATCGTTATCCGGACATTACCATCTCATCTCTACCAACATCGTTATCCGGACATTACCATCTCATCTCTACCAACATCGTTATCCGGACATTACCATCTCATCTCTACCAACATCGTTATCCGGACATTACCATCTCATCTCTACAAACATCGTTATGCGGACATTACCATCTCATCTCTGCCAACATTGTTATCCTGACATTACCATCTCATCTCTAACAATATCGTTATCCTGACATTACCATCTCATCTCTACCAACATTGTTATCCTGACATTACCATCGCATCTCTAACAATATTGTTATCCGGACATTACCATCTCATCTCTTCCAACATTGTTATCCTATCTGTATCATCTCATTTCTAAAAACATCGTTATCCTGACATTATCATCTTTACAAACATCGTTATTCTGCCATTATCTCTACCAACATCGCTATCCTGTCATTATCTCATTATCATCTCATCTCTACCAACATCGTTATCCGGACATTACCATCTCATCTCTGCCAACATTGTTATCCTGACATTACCATCTCATCTCTAACAATATCGTTATCCGGACATTACCATCTCATCTCTACCAACATTGTTATCCTGACATTACCATCTCATCTCTAACAACATCGTTATACGGACATTACCATCTCATCTCTACCAACATTGTTATCCTATCTGTATCATCTCATTTCTAAAAACATCGTTATCCTGACATTATCATCTTTACAAACATCGCCATCCTGTCATTATCATCTCATCTCTATCGCTGTAGACTGGAAGCCTCTCCAGCCGCAAGATGATTGGCAGTTCAATTTGGGAGGCAATTTTAGTACAACTTTTATAATTCAATACTCGTGCTACGAAGGTGAGCAATGCTGCACAAGAGGGGGCTCCATTACTGTCTCAAGTCAGTGAAAGACGAACATATTACCTGAACAGCCTATGTACAGTTCTGCGACTACAGCTCCTAGTCTATTCTTGCCTGACACTTCGCCCTACGCCACATGACTTTTGGATGACGTGTGTGAGATGCCTGTGAATTTGGTTTAAGTGATGGTGATTTGCGCAGTCAGAATAACTCACTTGTAGCGGCCCGCCATGGTTGTGCGGCAAAATAGTTTGAGACGCCTAGTGAAGAATCCATTTGTAGTAGATGACCAGGTCTTGCGTGTCTCGCCCTGCTAATATTATTCCTTAAGGTATAATAGCCCTACCTTTTTGATTGTTGGACATCATATCTGTCTCTGTAGTTGATTCCACCGAGGCCAAACCTCGCAAGCTTGAGTAGAACTATCGTATTCCACTGAAGACACTCCTCTTGGGTTGATGACACCTGGTTTGATCCCCTAGTCGAAACTGTGTCCCAAGATGTGTTCGTTGCGCACGCTGTAGCTACTCGGAGACACAGATGAAAGATGGGTGATTGGCGAGTTGTTTCAAGTGAAAGCCTGATATGAACACGTACACGACTGCAGCTCCTTTAGAGTCATTTACTTATGACTAGAGATTCCAAATGCATCTCACACGCTAAAAGCATGTTCTCCTAGCTTTTGTATCCTGTGTCGAAATCTGGAAAGATGGACTTAGAGTCAAGCTAAGAAGAAGTGAAGTTTGTGGGAAAATGTACAAGTGGATCAACCACTACCTCAAAAACAGAACGGCCAGAGTCCAAGTACAAGAGTAGATGAGCAAAAAGGTGACACTTGAGCAGGGAGTACCCCAAGGGGGAGTACTGTCACCCACACTTTTCCTGGTGTATATAAATGACATTACAGAGAATATACCAAGAAGAGTTCATAGCTCAAAGTTTGCAGACGATCTGGCTATGTGGACCTCTGAAAAGAATCTCACCATAGCAAGAAATCGGATGCAGCATGTCCTAACATCGCTGGAAGAGTGGGCGAACTCATGGCTGGTCAAAATAAACGAGGACAAAACCACATGTACAATATTCTCGCTATCAATCAAACCCCAAAACACCAAATTAAGTCTAAACGGCAAATACCTTCAGCCAAACGACAACCCAAACTATCTGGGAGTCACATTTGATCGGCGCATGACATGGAAAAGTCAGATCGAGAGAAACCGAATGAGAGCCAGAGAAAGAATGGCAATCATGAGAAAACTTGCTGGCACAAGCTGGGGAGCAGACGAAAGCATACTAAAGAAACTGTACACTGGAAGAGTGAGACCAGTTCTCGAGTATGGCATTGCGGCATGGACAACAGCAGCAAAGAAGAACTTCGATAAAGTTAGCAAACTCCAAAACCAAGCCTTGAGAGTTATAACAGGAGGCATGAAGTCAACGCCAATTGCAGAACTTGAAAAGATTACAAAGCTGCAATCCATGGCCGACAGAAGAGACTGCAGAGCACAGCTGCAATCAGAGAAACTCAGAAGACTGACTGACCACCCAATGCACAAGAGACTAAACAATTTCGGAAATGGGAAGCTAAAGCGAAGAAACTTTGCAGAAATAGACAAAGCAAAGATGCACGAAGACCCTATGAACGCACTAACCACACCAAAGCCCATCCCTACTGTACGAAAACCTACCTAAAGGCAGCATATATTTCCAGAGGTGGTAAAAAATATACCAGGTATTAGAAACAAAAACTGCCAGTCTGAAAAAGAAAGAAGAGATACTACCCTGAGCTTCATTACGGAAAATTACCCAGGCATGAACTGGACCCATGCATACACCGACGGTTCCGTAACACATACAACACAGAAGGGAGGGGCAGGAGCATTCCTGATCCTACCAAATGGCAGAAAAATAACACTGTCATTCGCTACTGGAAATTACACAAGCAATTTCAGAGCGGAGGCAGAGGCACTGAGGGCGGCAGGGGAAGAAATGGTGACAGGTAAAAGGAATGAAAGCCACATAGTCCTGCTTACAGATGCACTGGCCGTAGTCACAGCACCGAAAAGCCAGAAAAATACTGAACTTAATAAATTAAGAGCAGTACTCTGTCAACTATGCCAGCAGGTCGCACCAAAAAGAGTAGTGGTGCAGTGGGTTCCATCTCACTGCAACATCCCAGGCAACGAGGAGGCAGACAGACTGGCAAAAGAAGGTGCAAAACTACCACAACCTGATACTAGTATGACATACGAAGAGTCAAAACGGCTTATTAGAGCTAGATACATGACCAAATGGGAAACCGAACATACTGGCTACACCAAAAACGATGCATATTACCAGCTGAACAGAAAAGAGCAGGTCGTGGTCTTCAGACTTCGCACTGGCCACAATAGACTCAGGTACCACCTATTCAACAAATTTAAGTTAGGTGGCACCGACGAATGCCCGTGTGGTACCGGCAAAATGACCGCTGAGCATTTGCTGCAAAACTACCCGACATACGAGGATCAGAGAGAGCAGATGTGGCCATCACCAGTGGCAACACTAGACAAGCTCTATGGCAGTGTCGACAGCCTCAGGATGACGGCTGCTTTTTTCGAAAAAATAATGGTTACTGTCTGACTGCGTACGAAGAAGAAGAAGAAGAAACCTCTACCAAAACTGGAAACAGCTCCTTTGTTAGACATACTAAAGAGGTTCAAACCTCTATTAAAACTGGAAACAGTTCCCTTTTCAGACATACTAAAGAGGTTCAAACCTATACCAAAATTGGAAACAGTTGCCTTGTCAGATATATAAGAGAGGTTCAAACCTCTATTAAAACTGGAAAACATTGCCTTCTCAGACATACTAAAAAGGTTTAAACCTCTATCAAAATTGGAAACAGTAGTGTTTAATAAAACAAATGCGATGGACAGTTGAGTATCTCCAAGATAAAACATCTCACGGATGTGCTCAAATCCACACTGGCATTAGAACGACCACACAAACTTGCTCTCGAGATAATTGAAAACTATTTCTTCAGAAAGTTCAATTTACGAATGTTTATGAGCATTTATCTTCCAAGAAATTACGCAAAGCAAATGTCTGAATTGCAATTGTTGTAAACTCTGTAAAAATACATTTAATGTTTTAAAATGTTTAAAATTCTTTTTGACAAATGTTACTGGGGGTCTCACAGTACATTTAGGCTATATTAAAGCATGTACTTTGTCAAGAGGTCTGTTTCGGCTAGGATGGACGATCAGTCAAGTAGGATTTGTCGGCTAGGATGAACGATCAGTCAAGTAGGATCTGTCGGCTAGGATAGACAATCAAGTCTAGTAGGATCTGTCGGCTAGGATGGACAATAAGTCAAGTAGTCTCTGTCGGCTAGGATGGACGATCAGTCAAGTAGCCTCTGTCGGCTTGGATGGACGATCAGTCAAGTAGGATCTGTCGGCTAAGATGGGCGATCAGTCAAGTAGCCTCTGTCGGCTAGGATGGACGATCAGTCAAGTAGTATCTGTCGGCTAGGATATACTGTAAGTCCAGCGGCCTTTGCTGGATAGTCTGCCTTAAAATATAAATATTTCGCAATTTTCTAGTTTAGCTTTTAATTTTATGTTCACAGGCCTCACAGTATCTGTACCTCATCGGTCTACGTATACTTATTAACCAGGTCATATTTGCGTGTGTGTGTGAATGTATATGTTTATGTATGTGTGTGCGCGCGGGTACGTGCCTCTATACATACAGGCATGCATAAATGCATTATATCGCATCACATCATATCCCGCATCGCATAGGTCGACACCACACCCACGCACACACGCGCACACACACACACATACATACATACAGCAATACAGAAATACATACCGAAATACAGAAATACATACATTTAGAAATACATACATACATACATACTTACGTAATTACACATTATCAAATGTACGAATAAAAATGACACATCTTTCATCTTGACCCGACAAGGGACTGCACTTGTGTTGGTTTGAGACACAATTACCGTGCCAATCTTCATTAGTATACTTCATATCGATTTCGTGAAATAACTAGTATTATTTCACCTAGGCATACTAGGCTCTGAATATTGATTTGTTGATTAGTTAATTACGTTTCGGGTGCATTATTCAATGGATTGTTCGCTCACACTAGGTTTACAAAGAGAGATTATGTGTGTTCATTTCCAGCACGGTTTAACAGTTATGTCGAAGTCTTCTTATCCTAGTCCATTTACCAGACAAGCCCGGGCATAGGGCCTTTACTACAGTTGCTCTCCTTTAGGAAGACTGGTCCTAAGCACTTTTGCAGTGGTGGTTGGTGTAATAATTTGTTTACTAGCACCAAACACAACTCTCTTTAGACTAGTTTTATGACATGCATGGAGGTTCTATTATTTTCTTCCCAGAACCTGCTCCTAGTTCACTCGTGGATGTCCGGAGATTGGTCGCCATATTATCATGGACATGCGTAACCCTGGGAGAAATTAAAAGAGTAGCAGTCAGAGATTCGGGTGAGCTCGTGGCAGACAAGCACAGGGAACAAGAATAGAATATCACCTGACGACTTACATGGCCCTAGTTTGTGGCCCACATAGTCCTAGTTTGTGGCCCACATAATTCTGGTCTGTGGCCCACACAGCCATAATCTCTGGCCTACACAGTCCAAATATCTAGCCCACATAGCCATAGTCTCTGGTCTACATAGCCCTAGTTCGTGTCCAACACAGTCCTAGTCTCTGGTCCACACAATCCAAGTCTCTGGCACACGTAGCCCTAGTTTCTGGCCCACATAGCCCTAGTTCGTGTCCCACAAAGTCTAAGTCTCTGGTCCACACAATTCAAGTCTCTGGCACACGTAGCCCTAGTTTCTGGCCCACATAGCCCTAGTTCGTGTCCCACAAAGTCTAAGTCTCTGGCCCACACAGCCCTAGTTCGTGATCCACACAGTCGAGGTATCTGGCCCACATAGCTCAAGTCTCTGGCCCACACAGTCGAAGTCTCTGGCCCACACAGCCCTAGTTCGTAGTCCACACAGTCGAAGTATCTGTCCCACATAGCTCAAGTCGCTGGTCCACATAGCCCTAGTCTCTGCCCCACATAGCCCTAGTTTGTGTCCCACACAGCCCTAGTCTCTGGCCCACACAGTCGAAGTATCTGGCCCATATAGCCCTAGTTCGTGTTCCACATAGTCGAAGTATCTCGCCCACATAGCTCAAGTCTCTGGCCCACACAGTCCAAATGTCTTTCCCACACAGCCCTTAGCTCGTATCTCACACAGCCCTAGTTCGTGTCCCACACAGTCCAAGTCTCTGACCTACACAGTCCAAGTCTCTGGCCCACAATGTCCAAGTCTCTGGCCCACATAGCCCTAGTCTCTGGCCCATATAGCCCTAATTTGTGTCCCACACAGTTCAAGTCTCTGGCCAATATAGCCCTAGTTCGTGGTCCACACATTCGAAGTATCTGGCCCACATAGTCCAAGTCTCCGGCCCACATATCCGTTTTCTCTGGCCCACATAGCCCTAGTTCATGTCCCACACAGCCTCAGTTTGTGGCTCCCATAACCCTAGTGTACCCTACGTACGCATGCGCAAACACACACAACATACACACACACACACACACAGAACAACACCTCTGGATTAAAAGACGCGTAGACAGTTTCCCTTTCGCTTGGAAATGTCAATAATCAATTTGACATTCAAATACCGTTTTCATTTATAGTTAAGGTTCATTACTATTCTGATAAACAGAGTTAAAGATCTCAAACGTTTGTTGCTCTTTTTTTTATTGGGTGGGAGGGGGTTGGGGAGTTGGAGGAGGGAAAGCAGGAGAAAGAAAGAGAGGGAGATAGAGAGGGAGTTGGATGATACTGTCACCGATTAGTCTAACAAACATATGTTTGGTCCTCGGTTTATTTGCTGTTAGACATTTCGATTATACTGCCATAATATTGTAAATGTGAAAATAAAAGCAGGGAATAGTTAATATTGTAATGATAGAAAAACAAATATAATATTAGTAATCTATACAGTATAATAATTTTTAAAAGTAATGTTTAACTCTAACAAACATATCTCAAACGAATCCAACATAAACGTTCATTTCAACACTAACAACATTCAAGTGGCAGATGCAAGAAGACAAAAAAGGACTGAATAACTTAAATTAAACTTGTTTTTTGAAAATGAAATAATAAGCATGCAGTACATATTTGCAACGAGAGTAATTAAGAGAATCATACAGCTGTTCACGTGGTGGATTGTGCGCGACTACAGCGAGTGGATGAGATCAATATTTAGAAGGATAACTAGAGATCATATATATGTATATGTATATACACGAAGCGTGTTCAAATTAAACCGGACCTAACTGCACCAATTGAACATATGTACGATGTGCATGATGACATCACTTCTGATGTAAACAGCACATACCAACCGTCAAATTTGCAATATATCATTATCCTCCGACTCATAGTTTCCTCAGCAGACAGTTGAAAACATGGTGGGTGTGATACGGAATCTGTCCAGAGTTGATCAACGAGCGGTGATTCCATTTCTAACAGCTGAAGGATGTCGACAAGTTGACATTCATCGCAGAATGCAGGCAGTGTATGGTGACAAAAGTGTGTCGAAGACAACAGTGAAGATCTGGACAACGATGTTTAAAGAAGGACGTAAGTTAACGGAAGATCTTCCGATACCAGGACAGTGGTATATTGTTGCGTCAGAAGATGATGCCAGTCAAAATTCATGCAGCAATTCGGATTGACCGTCGTCAAAGCTTACGTTCGCCACACTTTTTTCACCATACACTGCCTGCATTCTGCGATGAATGTCAGCTGGTAAACATCCTTTAGATGTTAGAAACCGAATCACCGCTAGCTGATCTACTCTGGACGGATTCCGTATCACATCCGCCATGTTTTCAACGGTCTGCTGAGGAAACTATGAGTCAGAGGATAATGACATTTGGTAAACTTGACGGTTGGCATGCGCTGCTTACGCCAGAAGTGACGTCATCATGCGCATCGTACGTGTGTTCACTTGGTGCAGTTAGGGCCTGTTTCGTTTGAACACGCCTCATGTATATATATATATATATATATATATATATATATATATATATATATATATATATATATATAAAATACCTAGTGCCGATGAGCTGGTTAATTGAATAGCAAAGGTCAGAACAACTTTTGACCAATAGCGCTTAACAGTTTGGGAATGTTGAGGAATGAGCATAATGACTGAACTGAGGGTTTACCGTGCCACCATTGTCTCCACTCTGCTCAACGAGTGAGAGCTGGACTGTCTACATTGGTGGCGCCAGGAGACTAAATCATGTTCACATGAACTTTCCGATGCTCATTCTGCACATACCTTGGCAAGACCCTATCAAAGACACTGAAGTGCTGTCCAGAGGCAACATGCAAAGTATTTATACACTTTTAGCAAAAATCTCAATTGAAATGGTCTGGCCACTTGCTTGAATGTCAAACGAAATGCTTCCAAAGAGGCTCCCGTACAGCGAACTGAGTGAAAGAGAACGATCACAAGGACGTACAAATAAGCGTTTCAAGGATGGTCTGAAGGAGTCCCTTAAGTTCTGTCAAATATACATTACCACATGGGAGATCTTGGATCAAAATCACTCAACATGGAAGACTGCTATCACAGACTACTTTTAATTTAGGTACCCAGGATAGACGTGCAATCAGAAAGTCTAGAGCAGAGACAATATCAGAGACAACTGCGGACTAAATTTGCCAGTCGTGCCATTGACATTTCCAGGCTCGAATTGGCTTGATCAGTCATGAGTGCACACACATACGCAAAGTTGCATTATGACATGTGATGTTGCCGGTAGTCCTAATAGACAACGATGGACGAATTATTGTGTATATATGTACATTATGTATGTATTTGAAAAGTGAGTATGTCCTTTAGTAGGCTAGTGTACAGATGACATTTATTATATTCAGCAGAACAATTCGAAAGCAGAGAATCCAGTTCAACTACATGAGCACGTATATCACCAGCACAGCAGACATGCACACGTAGTGGTATTTAAAGATCACAATGGCCACGACAATTTGAGATATAATCTTTTCAACAAACTACAAATATGAACTTCCGATGCACGTAACTGTTGCACTCATCAAATAATTGCTAATCAACAGATACGAAATCGTCCAACACATGAAGAACATGGGAAGCATATACAACCAGTTCCTTTCCTATCAAAGCTCTAACAATTTACCAATCACACCTAGTCAACCACTGTTTTCTTTATATATACTCAAGTGTATTTTTGAAAAAAGTACGAACATTAAGAAATTACTGAGGAAAGATTCAGCTGATGACACAGATAGACAGAATGTTCTGCATAGTTTAATACAGCCATGGAGGATGGTCAACAATAAGCTTATAAATAGTACTTCTGATTGAAAGTTGTGGACCCATAGCAGCCTGGAAAAAGTGGCGTGCTGACTGATGGTCGCCGACATGACATCCTAGCAATCTTGGTGTGATTTTAGATGATGTGGACAAAATCTAGAAAAGCCGATGTGCTAATTGATGATGTGGACGTACATCGAAATTTCGTGCTCATTGATGGTTTAAGCATAAACTAGAAATGGAGAACGCATTGATGGTCTAAATATAAACTAGAAATGTCGGAGAACGCATTGATGGTCTGGGCATAAATTAGAAATTTCGGAGAACTAATTGATAATCTGGGCATAAACCAGAAATGTCGATGTGATTATTGATGGTCTGGACATAAACCAGAAATATCGATGTGATTATTCATGGTCTGGACATAAACTAGAAATGTCGATGTGATTATTGATGGTCTGGACATAAACCAGACATGTCGATGTGATTATTGATGGTCTGGACATAAACCAGAAATGTCGATGTGATTATTGATGATCTGGACATAAACCAGAAATGTCGATGTGATTATTAATGGTCTGGACATAAACTAGAAATGTCGATGTGATTATTGATGGTCTGGACATAAACCAGAAATGTCGATGTGATTATTGATGGTCTGGACATAAACTAGAAATGTCGATGTCCTTATTGATGACGTAACCTTGAAAGGTTGGTGTTGCCATTAATGGCGGGTATAGGATAATCTAGAAATGCCAGTGAAGGTAGCTGAGGCGGGTGGATTGAAGAATATCATGAATTCAAGAACGTATGAAAACACGAACACATGCTAGACCAGAAAATATACGGAAGACTCTAAAGAGAAAAGTCGGTAGACAGTGTAACCGAGAAAATAAACATTAACTTGTAATGAAAACGAACAACATTTTCTGATGCGGTCGTATCGATCCTTTTGTTTCTCTTGTCTGCTTCCATGAATATCTGATGCCCAAAAACGGTCGCTAGTTTATTGATGTGATTCCCTAAAAGCGTTAGTTCAACACTTGTGTCAATATAATTAACCGCACACATTACAGAAAACTAGCGATTCTAAAATCACGAATGGAGAGACATGTATGACCTTTGCCTAGCTCTGATTATTACGTAATACCACATGAACTTTTACTGGCTTAGGGTCAAATCTGAACGATTTGTATGTCTCAACTACAAATCTAACGGCATTTACTTATTTTGGCCACATAACATGAATGTGTTATATATATCACAGCATGGCAATAGCAATATTAATAAAAATATCGCCTCCAAACTGCATACTTTCAGCAAACGTTAATTAGTCTCGAACCTAGTAGTAAAGGCAGACCTTTAGAAGGGGACAAGCCCGTAGATAATATAAGCTGGAGATTAGATTGAAAATCCGTAGATAGATAGGATAAACCTTCTAGAATACAATAGAAAATACGTAGATGGATAGACTAAACTTCCGGGAAGACAATCGAAAATAAGTATATGAATTGATTAAACTTTTGAGAAGACAATAGAAACCAAGTAGATGGATTGACTAAATTTTCGAGAAGACAATAGAAACCAAGTAGATGGATTGACTAAATTTTCGAGAAGACAATAGAAAACAAGTATATGAATTGATTAAAATTTTGAGAAGACAATAGAAAACAAGTAGATGGATAGGATAAATCTTCGTGAGACAATCCAAAATGCAGCCTGAAATGGTCTTGACTGTAAATAACAGAAAAATGAAAACGGAGGAAAGCAGAGAGAAAAAATGCAGAAGAAGGATTAAGAAAGACATATTAGGAAGCGAATATAACACGTAAGTTGTGTAAGTTGATTTAAACACTATTTTCTAAAGTTGATCTCAGCAGAGAGGAACACATGTTGTCCTGGGTATTATAAAGTTCGACAATATTGTTATTGAAAACAACTCTTTCTAGGACAATGCACCTGCCGGATAATATATAGCTTGTCTACCTGATAGCATCTCAATTTCCTGTGTGGATTCTAGTGTAAATATGGGACTTATTAACTTGATCAAAAATTTCGTAGAAGGCAACTATGTAGGGTTATGAATGAAACAAACAACCATTTCCTGTAAAACAAAGGGCACAACAATACAATCAGCACAAAAACGTCAATGAAAGCTAACTGCAGTAGTGGCCAACATGCTCCATTTCGTCTGTTATGTCTGTGATGATGAAGATAATGTATGTTGGTGAAGAAGTCTGTGTCTGTGTAGCATGGCAGATTTGGGTGAACTATCAGCTGATTTTTTCCTTGTGTGGATCTAGTTCCTTGTCGGTGTAGCGTGGGCGATTTGGAGTAAACTATCCACTGGCTTTTCCCTTGTGTGAATACCCCGTCCGTATCGGTGTAGCATGTGAGATTTTGGTTGAACTATCCGCTGGCTTTTCCCGTATGTAAATCCCAGGTCTATGTTGGTAAAGCATGGGGATTTTGGATGAACTATCCGCTGGCTTTTTCATTGTGTGAATCCCCGGTCTGTGTCGGTGTAGCATAGGAGATTTTGGGTGAACTATCCACTGGTTTTTCCCTTGTGTGTGTCCCGTTCATTGTCGGTGTAGCTTGGGAGATTTTGGTTGAACTATCCAGCAGGTTTACTGTGTGGATCCAGATCAGTACTGATGTAGCATTGAATGTTTTGAGTGAAATAACAGTGGGTTCCCTGTGTTGATCCAGGTAAACCTTACTAAAAATAGAAGGAGCCACTGGATCCTATCATTCTTATAAATAACGAGAACGTAGTGCTGTTCATAGGTCTTATACCCTCGTTATACAAAACAACGTACCCCATGAACCACACCTAAGAGATACATTGATGTTTTGACGCAGTCTTCCTGCAAAGATGTCACCAATTGTTATGACTCTAGGCTTCTACCGAAAAGAACAAATCATTTTCAGTAGCTAATTTGTCTGCTCCACATCACATTTGTAACAGTTCCCGCCGGAGCAAGGGGAGTTTAGGATGCCTGAACATGTTAAAGCTTAAAGCTACCTGAATGCATGTCAAGGTCACTTACAGTCTCAGCAAAGGAGAACAGAGTTGGGTTAAGGAATGTGGACAAGTAGAAACTGACCACTGGCCTTCCGATTTTGGTAGGGGGAAATTGATTGACAGACGAAATTGGCAGCGGGGCTTGCTGCGAGAGAATGAGTGACAGGTGTGCAAAGTGTTTCGTTCCAATGGGACTGAAGATGGCCATCACCTGAGGATATATAACTCGAGACAAAGTTTAGCTCGGGAGGCTGGAGAGAGAGAGGCTGTAGGGAGGAGAGTGATAGAGAGAGAGTGACTGAAGGTAGATAGTATGTTTAACTCACCGACTTAGATAGAGGAGCGATTGGTAGACTGTTGGACGAATGTTTAGTGATAGAACAGGATCGCTCAAATAGGTGTGTGAGTTTTGCATTAATGGATAATCTGAACGTGTGTTTGTAAGCAAGGACACATTGTGAGCGAGTTATGTCGAGATCGCCCGCCTGGGGGGATTTCAGTGAGGAAGAGTATTTGATAAGGTGTGTTGAAGACGCAGTTAAAGCGATGTGTGTGTGATGTAATTGCAAGGCAATAGAACTGGGTTTTTAGATAGTTGGGAATTCCATCAATAGCTAATGCTTACAATTCCCGTTTTAGTTGAATGTTTAGTTAAGATGATATGTATTATATTGTGTTTGTAATTTCTCTACTCATTCTATGATATGAGTATGATATAATAAATATGCCACCTGCTGTGTGATATGTCATTTACTGAGTATGGTCATGATGATGTGGATGAGTGTGAGAATGTTCTAAGGTAGAATAACGGCCAGGGCAAACATTGGGATCTGCTACACATTTGACCTTTTTGAACGAGACAGATTGTCCCACCCACTAGTAAACATCTGTGACAGGAAGACATGACCTCTGACCCAAGTTCCCAATGAGAACAGATTGCCCAGATTGGTGTTACAAAAACGGCACCACTACACGTTAATACGAGAATGTCGCAACAGGCTTCTACGGCGAGTTTCTCTTTCCCCCTGCTCATAAAGACACACACAGTCTAGGACAAAGCTCTTCCAACTAATGTGTTTTCCCACACGGCCAACTAGCTCTATAAACAATACGCCATAAATAATACATGGTTAAAAGATAACAGGCAGCACAGAGCTCAAAGTAAATAACAATAACACAATGTGACACAATGAAGCGCAAGTGTAAAACATACCCAGTATAGAGTAACAGACTCAGAGTAAGTGCTGCGTGATATGAGAATGGCAGCTTTTGTCTGATATATGAATGTCAGTTTTTTCTGACATGCGAAATGTCAGCTGTTTCTGATATGTGAATGTTAGCTGTTTTGTAAGTGAATTTGAGGTGTTCCTGATTTGTGAATGCGTGTTGTTTATGATGTGTGAATGTGAGTTGTTTCTGATTTGTGAATGTCAGCTGTTTATGATGCGTGAATGAGAGTTGTTTTTGATATTATTATGTGCGCTGTTTCTGATATCCGAATGCGGGCTTGTTTATGTGGTTGTGAATTATTTCTGAAAAGTGAATCTCAGCTGTATCTGATAAGTGAATGTGCGCTATTTCTGGTGTGTTAATACTAGCTGTTTTACTGAGATGAGACCAGAAATTGATTAATGCATATTGAGCAAAAAAATGCACATTAATTGAAATACCCATAGTAAATCTAATCATAAAAATAAACATATAAATCCATTTCATAAGACCTTAATTAAGAAAGACAGAAAATACACCAGGTAAAAGAGTGAACATATTCACATAGTAAACACTTAAACTGGAAAAGTCTGTGTTTTAAAGCATTCATTGTACAAGGTTTCAGGCCTGGGAAGTTGAATAATTAGTTTCCTTCCTCTATGTAAGTCAAATACTCATTTTAAACTGTGTAGGATGGACAAGTTTGGCAACTTTGTCATCGTAGACAAGCGCTCTAACATCTCTGCCATTTGGATATTCTAAGAAAGACGGACTATTTAAAAAACAGCATATATAGTAGAGGCAGTAAAATACACTACAAGCTGTGCACGTACAAACAGTACAGACAATACAAACAGTACAGACAATACAAACAGCATAGACAATAAAAATGGCACAGACAATAGGAACATCACATACAACACAAAAAACACATACAATACATCCATTATATACAACACAAATAATACAAACCATACAATATATACAGTACATACAGTACATACAATACATACAACACAAACAACACACACAGTATATACAACACAAACAATACATACAGTACATGTAATACATGAAGGACCTACGTGAATAAAGAAGGCTTGACAAGCCTAGGAAGCGGCACAAACGATTGATGATGGTCATTTTTCTGATCATCTAACGTCTCTGGTCTATCGTCAACTTCAATCTGAGTCACTCGGCATCTAATAACGCCTGCACTCCTCCAGCCGGCAGATTTCCATTAAACGGAGTGGACGAGCAGTCAGGAGGCGTAACAGGGGGAAAGAGATAGAGATGGCGGCAGCAAATACCTCCCTCGTCCAACCGTCCACGGGATGTGTCGAAAACTGATTTTAGCAAGCTCTGCACTGGCACAGTTTGCGAAGGTCACACATTATCCTCCAAGAAAAACACTCCAACATTCCTAGAAACTATGGTACTTTTATCTCCAGATTTAAGGCCAGCTAGATCCAGGAACTGTAAATTAGATAAAAATCGATATTATGGCGTGATAGAACTGAATAGAATATGAGAAATGTGTGTGAAGGTGTAACAACATTTAGGTTGAACAGAAGCGAGACATGGGGGGAAACCTCTGAACCAGAAACTTCAACCTGTGTCTGCCTCACACGACCTTTTCAACATATGCCAGAAAAGCATTCCTCCTTTTCCAAGATTATCTGACTCAATATGGACATTGTAAATAACATGATATTGACATGATTTTATTTGTTTCTATTTCAGTACATTTACTTTTACTTGTGTAAACTGGTTAGTGTTTTACACATTTAGTAGCAATACAATGTCAATACATTTTAAAATTAATCAAAAGTCGGGATTTTTTAACTGACAATGACTGAAGAGTGACGTTGTGACGTAGAACGTATATGTTGCTTGAAAGATCTGGACAATGGTTAAACATACAAAGAAATCACTTGCAGCAACAGAAATGTGGGAAGACTGCACCGCATACGTTCGACAGTTCAGAAATCACGTCGATACATGATAGATGAAAATAGGTATAACAGATCACTTTTTTGTTTCTTTAACTGAACTAAAATGAAGCAGTGACTCTCATTTGAGATATGCTCAAAGTGGTGGACATATAATACTTTCTGACAACGGGGAAGATCGATGACAAAGAACAGAGGAAGACAGAAAGACTTATGCTGAAACAAATTGGATAGGAACACGAAACTGACATGTAGTGCTGAAACGTTCAAACGACAGATGATTGTGACAGTTCACGCGACATGACCAGACGCAATAGACTGCTTCTATTATGTATGATGATGATGCTTTTATGGAATGCCTATTGTTTTTGAGTGAGTAAGTGGCGTTTCCGTTTGACAATAGACACATCCTGTTTCCCAGCGCTGACAAGCTATTTGTTTTCATTTTATAAACTAATAAATCCCAGGGGCAGACCCTGAGCGTTAGGTGGACCACAGATCTAGGTTGGTATATGAGACTGCGTTCAAGCTAGTGGCCAATGGTGAAGGACAAACAAAACAGGCTCTAAGGCAATTTAAATATAAAAATAGCAACAGACGAATACCATCGTTTTACACCTACACACTTTGCGTAGTTCCCTGTCGATTTGAATACTCGTGAGTGTTGGTTAACCCGGCAGGAAATTACGAGTAGGGAGGGACGGAGGAGCAAAGAGCACATGAAAAGTGGTTGAAAAAGCCCCACCAAGTGCAGACTCATTTGCGGAGCTCAACGGAACAACTAACAATTAGAATTCAATGGAAAGAGACAGCTGTCACGTGGTGAACGACGAAAAACTCAGGAATAATGACATTATAATGTTAGTTTACTCAAGTTTGTGTTTGCTGTTGTTATTTTGTCAAGTTATTGATAATGACATGTATGAGTATGAATGTCGGTCCTTACCAGCTTATGCTCTAAATAAATCTCTTATGAGGTGTAACTTATCTACTGTAACTGGATAGGAAATCTCGCAAAATGCCATACAAACTCTAACTGGATAGGAAATCTCGCAAAATCTCATAAAAACTACTGTTACTGGATAGGAAATCTCGCAAAA
Source organism: Ariolimax columbianus (assembly GCA_036924085.1). Classification (NCBI taxonomy): domain Eukaryota; kingdom Metazoa; phylum Mollusca; class Gastropoda; order Stylommatophora; family Arionidae; genus Ariolimax; species Ariolimax columbianus. The sequence continues at coordinate 33,108,609 of JAVGWX010000003.1, forward strand.
TGCCATACAAGCTCTAACTGGATAGGAAATCTCGCAAAATGCCATACAAGCTCTAACTGGATAGGAAATCTAGGAAGATGCCATACAAACTCTACTGTTACTGGATAGGAAATCTCACAAAATGCCATACAAACTCTACTGTTACTGGATAGGAAGTCTCACAAAATGACATACAAACTCTAACTGGATAGGAAATCTCACAAAATGCCATACAAACTCTACTGTTACTGGATAGGAAATCTAGCAAAATGCCATACAAACTCTACTGTAACTGGATAGGAAATCTCGCAAAATACAATACAAACTCTAACTGGATAGGAAATCTCACAAAACGCCAAACAAACTCTACTGATACTGGATAAGAAATCTCGCAAAATGCTAAACAAACTCTACTGTAACTGGATAGGAAGTCTCAGAAAATGTCATCTCTGCAACGAAAGTCGGCTCTAATGGAGCTCCTACGTCCTGTCTCCTGGCTTGATGGTACAATCTGCCAGGCTTTTCCCCTAACAATCTTTTGATGTTGTCCTCCAATTTATAACGTTGTTTACCTATTACAAGTTTACCTTCCACCTTTCCTTTCAATCTTATTTTCAGCAAGATGTTCAAAATATCTTAACTGACGGACTCTGCCATCGTTCACAAATTGTCTTTGTAGCCAAAGTCCTCCAAGCCTTCATTATTTGGTCTGTTTTCTGTCTAAGAGATACGCCATTTAAAAAAAAAAATATATATCCACATTTCAAAGGCATCAATTCTTATCGCCAATTGTTTGTTCATAGTCCTTGTTACTACGCCATTCAATAAAGACGTTCATTTTTAATTTGTGATTGACATGTTTGGATGTAAATATTTGACTCCTGTTGCTAAAATGTGTTTAGTCAATCCCTAAGCTTCTCCTGATTTCCGTTAAGAATCCCCCATTTTCCGTTAGTTATTTCAGTGATAAGAGAAGATCTTGGCCTGTTTCAGTATTGATCTGGCTATTTGTTTCTGGGCTGTAGATGTCGAATCTAATGATTATAGTTTTCGTTGTTCATTGATGATCTCCAATAAATACGCATGTCTATTGTTCTTTACTTGAGTCATCAATCCTGTAGTTCTTGTTTGTTTTTAGTTATTATTTATATTTATAACAGATATACATGAATTGGCGAGTTGATTTCTACACTTTGTTGAATTATTATTCTATGTAAAGCCTGCAAACAATATATTGCTGTAGAAGACCTGCCTATTCTTCTTTCACTTACTTTTATATTTCTGGAATGATTCTATTCAATATTTGTCCAGGGTATTTGTCTCTTGGCAATTGTCAAAAGAAGGAAACTCGCTTGGTATGGTCAAATATCGAGATCAAATGGTCTTGCAAATACGATCCTGCATGGAAAGGTGCAAGGCAGACGACAAAAAGGTCGTCCCAAAAAGAGGTGGCAGAACAGCATAAAAGAATGGACCAATCTCCGACCAGAAGAGGCACAGGCAGCGGCCGCTGACAGAGAAGGGTGGCGAGGGTATGTGAGGATGTCTTCATGTGTGCCCCAACGACCTCACTGGTTACGGGATGACCTGACCTGACCTGATTCGTCTACTCATTTACTTAACCGATCTTTGTCAACTTGATTAGATATCCCAGTTAACGGATGGCGAAAGAGCATAGCCGAGGTTCAAAGATATGTTTGAGCATGATATGAAGGCACTGGACATGAGTCTGACAACCTGGGAAGATCGAACCCAATTGAAATGTACCATAAAGAGCCACAGCATCCTGGGTGAAAAGAAGTTCTTACAAACACAAAAAAGTGAAACGCCGCAAGGCGAAAGAAAACCAACAACTCAATAGACAACTACCACTTCAAGGGCGCATCCCCTAGTAGTCAGTCATGGCTGAGAGGCGCAACTAAAAGATAGAACATCTGAAGTTAGTTTTAACTCTATCATTTATATTCAAACACATTAAGATAGAACTCTGAAGTTAGTTCTAATTCAATCATTTATATTCGTACAGATTCAAATAGAATGTCTGAAGTTAGCTCTAATTCTAACATTTCTATTCACACACATTAAGATATAATGTATGAAGTTAGTTATAGGGATCAAGATGCTGAGCAGCGCATGAGCTGCAGCTGTCAGCGACCCATAGCTGACTGCTAGCGTCAGGGCCAGCGAAACAGAGCTGCCAAGACCCTTCTACACCTCCACTCGGCAATCCTGTATAACAGGCTGCAGCAAGGCAGACTGGCTAAGAAGAAGGGATCGAAGAGGGAATGCTAACCCGGTATTACAAAAAATGCTTGCTGAAGTCGGATGGATGTATTGGACCAAAAGGTGCAAATATCGCAGTCAAACTGTAAACTACGACACAACGCATTCCGTTCTTTGGACTACATTCTGCTAGTTTAGCCCCTTTTAGGGTTTGGCAGCGGGAGATTGAGAACGAACGAAGCCAAGCCAAGTTAGTTATATTTATATTACCAATTTAGTGACATATCCACACATTTCGATAGAATGTCTGAAACTAGTTATAATTAGTTAATTACATTATCTCTATTCCTACACATTGTTATAAACTCAGGTCAGGTCAGGTCAGGTCATCCCGTAACCGGTGAGGTCGTTGGGGCACACATGAAGACATCTTCACAACTCCACGCCCTCCCTCTCTGTCAGATGCCGCTGCCTGTGACTCTTCTGGTCGGAGACTGGTCCATTCTTTTATGTTGTCCTCCACTCTCTTTTTGGGCCGGCCTCTTCGTCGTCTGCCATGCACCTTCCCGTGGAGGATTGTGTTTGCAAGACCACTTGATCTCAATATGTGACCGTACCAAGTGAGTTTCCTTCTTTTGACAGTTGCCAAGAGATCTTCGAAAGGCCCTATTGTTGTAATTCTATCTCGTATTTCCTCGTTTGTAACTCGATCTTTGTACGTGACGTTTAAAAGTTTTCGGAAACATCTCATCGCCAAGGCCTGTATCCTTCGTTGAAGGTCAGCTGTAACTGTCCATGTCTCACACGCATAGAGGAATATTGACAGGACCAGTGTACGCATTAATCATAAATTGATTTTTGTGCTTAGTGCTAACCGTTTATCTTGCCAGATTTTGTTAAGCCGTGCAAGCGCCGCTATTGTCTGTGCTATTCTGGCCAACACTTCACATTTTGATCCTTCATCACTGACAATCGACCCAAGATATTTAAAACGGTCAACCACTTCCAGTTCCTGACCGTTAGCTTTTATCTTACTGTTGAAGCCCGTGGCGTTGTTTGTCATTAATTTTGTCTTTCCATCGTTTATCTCCATACCATAGTCAAGAGCTGTTTCATCGAGCCTTCTGGCCCATTCCTGGAGTTCTGCTTCTGAACCCGCCAACCCGTCGATATCGTCTGCAAAACGAAGGTTGGTAATCGTTCGGCCCCATATCTTGACAGGACCAACGTGACCTCCAAGTGCCTCACTCATAATTCCTTCAAGGAATATACTGAAAAGAGTTGGAGAGAGTGTATAGCCCTGTCTCATACCAACTGATGTACGAAACCAGTCTCCTCGCCTCCCATTCACAAGAACTGCGCTAGACGCCTTGTTATACAGGTGTTCAAGGACCGTTATAATATTTCCGTTGATATTATACATCCTTATGGTTGCCCAAAGCGCTTTATGCCATACTCTATCAAACGTCTTCTTAAAATCCACAAACACATGATACAGTGTTTGCTGCTGTTCTAGATATTTCTCGCTTAGCAGCCTTAAATTAAATATCTGTTCTGTAGTGTTTTTCCCCTGTCTGAATCCTGCTTGCTCCTCTGCAATAATGTTCTCTGCTTGGAGTTTCAATCGTTCAAGGATTAATCTAAGCATGACTTTGCTAGGGTGGCTATTGAGGCTTATTGTTCTGTAATTTTGGCACAGCTTTAGGTTTCCAGACTTATGTAACGGTATAACTATTGATTTCGTCCATAAGTCCGGCCAGTTTCCTGTCGCCCATATTTTGTTACAGATTTATGTCAGGCAACCTCTCCACCTGCTTGTAAGAGCTCTGCTGATATATTGTCCACGCTGGCCGCCTTCCCTCTTCTCAATGTCTTTACCGCTGCAATTACCTCTTGGTTATCTTCTATATTTGTTGGTGTTGGGGGAAATGTTTTCTCAGATTTGTTTCGCCCTTCATAGTTATATAGCTCGGAACAGTAATCTGTCCATCTTGCCAGTACGTCATTTTCCTCAATGAGACACTTGCCGTTTTTATCATGGATCTTAAGGTTCCTGCTTTGTCTTGGTGTTACCAGTTCTTTGACTACCTTGTATGCTCCTTTAGCATCATTTCTGTTTAGTCTCTCTTCGACGTTTGCGCATTGCTCACATATCCACGCTTCTTTCGCCTCTCTCATCTTTTGTTGTATGGCTTTCTTGACCTCTTTATAACTGCCGACCTCCTCCGGTGGGTGATTGTGTTTTTTCAGTGACCTTCTTTTATCACAAAGGTCTAGAATGTCTTTGGTTACCCATGGCTTCTTTTTTGTTTGGTGGCATCCCAGGATCTCTGTTGCAGTATCTATGAGAGCTGCGTTAAGAGAATCTGTAACTGTATCTGTATCCAGTCCCTCTCTGAGAGCCAACAGTGGCGCAAACTCCCTCCCACCCTTGCTTGGAACACTTCGGTGATTTTTAGGTCCATTAGTTTGTCCAGGTCGCTTCCTATATCAGCTACGGGGAAACTTCTTGTTTTGTTGGTGTTGAACTAGTTCCAATTATATCATCTATATTGTCACACATTACGATATAATGTCTAAGACTAGCACTAATTTTATGATTTATATTTCTAACAAATTACGATAGAATGTCTGAAACTAGTTATAATTACATCATCTCCAATCCTACACATTACCGACTCGATATAAAGTCATTAGCACAGTATGCCTAAAGCTGTCCCTAGTAATTCAGTCTGAATAAACCTGGGCAGGTCGGAAGCCAGCTCGAGTCAAGCACTATGTACTTTTTATAAGATGTCTTCTCCATCGCATTATGCACTTACTGCTACGTTCACACAATACCGCTGGTGAACTAGTTTTTTTGTTGTTGTCTAACCGTACGACAGCACGCGACTTGCCTGCCCATTAACGCACTGCCTGTGTTAACTTAAAGCTTTCAACACACCTTCAAGACTGGTTGACATGTTAATGAAGTGCCAGTCAAACATTGAATTTATTCGTGAGGACATTTTATAACTAATTACAACAGTATGTTTGAATGAGCGTTTACTGAACAATGAAGGTGAGGTGATGGTTAATATTAGTAACATTACGTTAGTAAGGCATTTATATTTATGTTCGCAATGGTATTGTTGTTATAAAAATTACATATAAATGTTACAATAGTCCTTACAAACCTGCCGTTTCACGAGAAACAAAAGTCAGTTTGTATAGTTTTTCCCAAGTGAAACTAGCGAATTGCTTTAAGGAATATCATATTTCTACGTCTAGACTTTGACAAACTGTCAGAACCGTAAACAAATGTTAGTATCACACATTACAATAGAATTAAACAAAGTACCATGATATTAAATAGTATGCCACCACATGGCTAATGAAAGCAATAACATATACAATTTAAATAGAAAATATAATGTCTAACTATTCTGTAAGGCAGTGCAAACATTATATGTAGACTTTATCACATGATATCTCCCGACTGGGTCACTGGGCCCCGTACTGGGAAGGAACGAAGAGGACCATATCATCTTCATGCTTGTCCCAAAAGGCGACTGAACAGAGATGTGCATGAAGCTAGCGATCTAATCGTGTAAAAGAAAAGGCTAAATAACCCACACTGTCGAAGCACGTAAAGTTATTTGTTGCAGGCTTCCTGGAGGAGAGCAAATGTAATGCAGGCCCTATACTCCGGCTGGAGTGAAAACGGGATGAGGAATATATAGCACAGTTGTGTAGGAAGACGTATCACCTCTGTGTAGGAAGATATCCACATAGCATAGTAGAAAGACATAGCACCGTTGTGTAGGAATACAGCACCGTTGTGTATAAATGTATATCACTGTTGTGTAGAAAGGTTTATCACTTTTGTGTAGAAAGGTATATCACTGTTGTGTAGAAAGATAAATCACTGTTGTGTAGAAAGATATATCACTGTTGTGTAGAAAGGTATATCACTGTTGTGTAGAAAGGTATATCACTGTTGTGTAGAAAGGTATATCACTGTTGTGTAGAAAGGTATATCACCGTCGTGTAGAAAAGTATATCCCTGTTGTGTAGAAAGGTATATCACTGTTGTGTAGAAAGGTATATCACTGTTGTGTAGAAAGCTATATCACTGTTGTGTAGAAAGGTATATCACTGTTGTGTAGAAAGGTATATCACTGTTGTGTAGAAATGTATATCACTGTTGTGTAGAAAGGTATTTCACTGTTGTGTAGAAAGGTATATCACTGTTGTGTAGAAAGGTATATCACTGTTGTGTAGAAAGGTATATCACTGTTGTGTAGAAAGGTATATCACTGTTGTGTAGACAGGTATTTCACTGTTGTGTAGAAAGGTATATCACTGTTGTGTAGAAAGGTATATCACTATTGTGTAGAAAGGTATATCACTGTTGTGTAGAAAGGTATATCACTGTTGTGTAGAAAGGCATATCACTGTTCATAGAAAGGTATATCACTGTTCATAGAAAGGTATATCACTGTTGTGTAGAAAGGCATAGCATCATTGTCTAGGAAGACATATCACTGTTGTGTAGAAAGGTATTTCACTGTTCTGTAGAAAGGCATATCACTGTTGTGTAGAACGGTATAGCACCATTGTTTAGAAAGACATTCACATAGTACCGTTATCTAGGAAGGCATTCACATAGCACCATTATCTAGGAAGGCATTCACATAGCACCATTATCTAGGAAGGCATTCACATAGCACCGTTATCTAGAAAGACATTCACATAGCACCGTTATCTAGGAAGGCATTCACATAGCACCATTATCTAGGAAGGCATTCACATATCATAGTTATCTAGGAAGGCATTCACATAGCACCGTTATCTAGGAAGACATTCACATAGCACCGTTATCTAGGAAGACATTCACATAGCATTGTTATCTAGGAAGACATTCACATAGCACCGTTATCTAGGAAGGCATTCACATAGCATCGTTATCTAGGAAGACATTCACATAGCACCGTTATCTAGGAAGGCATTCACACAGCACCGTTATCTAGGAAGGCATTCACACAGCACCGTTATCTAGGAAGACATTCACATAGCACCGTTGTTTAGGACGACATTCAGAAACCACCGTTGTGTAGAAAACATAGCACCGTTGTGTAGAAAACATAGCACCGTTGTGTTATTTATCTTTCAGAAAATAATAGTCAGTTGCATTGTTTGCAAAGGATAAAAAGGTTAATCTCATAAGGGTGCCCACTCAATGTCAGAACTGCGTCCCTCAATGGTCTGTTCCCCACGTGTCAATCAGGTTAGTCTAATGATAGCCATGTCCATGTGGACAAGTACAACTGTTTTATAAATTTCATCAAAAGTAATGAACACAGTACGAGTAGCTTCGAAAACAGCACACAAAATGCTCACGTGGTTAAAGAAACATACACATGGATTGTAAAACGCACATTCAACACCACCGTGTTCGCTTCATAAACACGATAGTTTCAAATCAACATAGCACAAATTGCATAATAACACACTGACTCTAGTCCTGTAGGACGAGGACAGCACATGAGAAAAAATGGAAATCATGCCTTAGCTCGTCCAAACATAAATTCGCGGTCTGATCCTAAGCTGGACCACAGTAGCAGCCGTTTCTTCGCGCGAACTGTAAACGTTCCTGCTCGTCCCGCTTTCCAGTTTTCTCTGCTGCTCTCCTGCGCCTACTGCAGCAGAGCTAGGAGAGCTCGTTTGTGTGAGCTAGGATTACCCTCTCGCGCTTGTGGTGTGTATCTCGCCTGTGCTAGCACGTATTCTTTTTGGCCAGACAGAAATTTAAAAAAAGACACTCCAAGCCTTTGGTAACAATTTTGTCCTTTAAATCATGTCGAAGCCTTGAACTGTTCTGTTGTAATATTTTCACAAGAACAAACGGGGAAGCTTTATATCTTGAGCTGTAATAAACATTCGCTCGCATTCGTTCCTCTACAATTAATCACAGGATTAGAATTGGGTGTGTTCATATGCGGTGTCGTTTTGTAGATAATTCAAAAACTGCTAATTAACGTTAGAAATGAAATTATAGATGGGACTATAGCAGACACTGCAGTCGGTGTGGAAGTGGTTTTAATTGAACTGAGGTGTAGATGATCAGTTCTCTTCCTTCGCTACCTTTCCTTTCCTAAAAGTACGCCAGGTGTCCATTTACTGCTGGGTAAAATGGGACGTGTAGAGACTGAACATCTGAACAGCAGAGTTAATGGAGTACCTGCGCTAGTGGTAAAAGCTACGTTGTTCGCTGCCTGGCCCGAAAAAAACCGAACTTCTTCCTTGTAAAGTTATTTATGAGCATGTTTTCTTCTATACACAATTGTTGTAAAATGTGTGTGTTTGATTTCTTCACGCTCCAACCCCTTCTGCCCAAAAGACGATATGTCCCTTGGATATTTTCCAGTCGAAAACGTTTATTCGTATAACGACTTAATCCAAGCGATCACGAACTCTAATTCTATAAATCGGAAGATGTCAATAATGATAACAATTTACTGGCTCAGCTTCAGCTGTATTAAACCCATACTGCAACAGATGAAAAACGACAACGCTAACACTAACACTATTTCGTCTAGACGATGTTAATGCCAAGATAATGGGAGGGGAAACCAAACTAACAATGAACGAATTAATTAGTCCAGATAGAAAACAGCTACACATTTATGTGGACACAGGTGTAAGGCGTCCACTAGGGTGCATTCCAGGCAAATCCGTGGAATGAGGACATCCATAATGAAAAAAAACATACAGAGCAAAGTTAGACCCGCAGCCGGCTATGTGTCATCTTTGTCGCTCTCATTACCCACCCCAGAACAACAGATAACTAATTACCCACACCAGAACAACATATAACTAATTACCCACCCCAGAACAACAGATAACTAATTACCCACACCAGAGCAACAGATAACGTATTACCCACACCAGAACAACATATAACTAATTACCTCCACGCCAGAACCACATATAACTAATTACCCACACCAGAACAACATATAACTTATTACCCCCACTAGAAGAACATATAACTAATTACCCACACACCAGAACAACATATACCTTATTACCCACACTAGAAGAACATTTAACTAATTACCCCCACACCAGAACAACAAATAACTTATTACCCACACTAGAAGAACATTTAACTAATTACCTCCACACCAGAACAACATATAACTAATTACCCCCACACCAGAACCACATATAACTTATTATCCATACTAAGCAGAAATCAATAATCTTTTTTTCACATGTCTGAAAAGTGCTTTCAACAAGCACACTTTAATTACCGACATTATTGCATGCGAAAGTTATATATATATATATATACAGATAGATAGAGATAGAGAGAGAGAGTAAGAGAGAGAGAAAGAGTAAGAGAGAGAGAGAGCGATATGCTGGACCCTTTAACATTCGGACAACAACGGATTTGAGAACTCTCTGACCTGGAAGTTGTGGAAATCCATGATCCTACACCGGTTCACATAAATCGCGAGGATGATAATGATGATGATGACGATTATGAAAACTGTTGAGACAGATACACACACGTCTACCTCTCCTAGCCAGTGTCTGGCCGACCAGTAAATAACTTTATTTTAATAAAATTGTGTATATCAGGCAAATGTACTTGATTGATAGACAAAAGATCACGGACTGCGTATGTTCTGTGAATTATTAAACATATTAATCATCGCTGCTATTTTCACGCTAGTCAGCATCGCATATATATATATATATATACACACACACACACACATATATATACATAAATCCAGATGCACGTAGACACATACACTCGCACACAAGAGATACAGTCATTAAGTAACAGGAATTTTATTGTAAAGTGCATGTAAGAGTATGTACAATGGATAATCTTATTTCAAACTGGCTCTTTAGCAATACCCCATGTTGTGATCGTGACGATCGAGCAGTATAGGCAGGAGCGTGCAACATGGCCGCCTCAATGCCGACTTGAAACGCGGACGAACAATGAGGCTTTGTTCGTCTGTTTTTTGTTGTTCTTTTTGGTCAGAGGGTATGGAACCTTTCTGAAATATACAGAAGAATGAAGATTCAGTGTGGAGACAGCTGTGTGAGTAAGGCGAGAGTATATGAATTCGTAGAAATATTTAAAAACGGGAAACAAAACGTCATTGATAAACCGCGGAGTGGGAGCCCAGCAAGCGTGGAATTGACAGTGAAGCATCAGGTAGACCAGCTAGTCCGTGGCAATAGGCGAGCCACTATTGATGAGTCACAACGTATCGCATAACATTGTCCATTATGATCTCGGTTATAGGAACATGCTTAACAGGTGGGTTCCAAGGCAACAGACAGCGAAGTAATGGAAGAACTGGTTAAAGGTCACATCCAAAAACCTGTTTCTACAAAAAACATCCACATTCTAATAGACAGTTGTATCAAGAGTGACTATGTGGACAATTAAGACACAACCCATTGCTAGTTTGTGATGTTGTAGAAACGTTATTCATAAAATTCATGTTGCTGTTAATGGCTATCCCTGTGTGTATTCGTGCTTGTTTGTGTGTGTGTGTGTATGTGTGTGTGTGTGTGTGTGTGTATATATATATATATACATATATATATATATATATGGTCCACCTGTCTGGCAACACACTTGGTCCACCCATACACTAGCATGTAGATGCCCCCTTAAGCAAAGTCTTTTGATGTGACTTTTAACCAATTTTGCAGCTACTCCATTATCTCGTTATCAATTGCAGACAAATGTTCTTTCACGGGTCAAAACAAGTGAAAGTCAGATGGTGCCCACGTTAGGACTGCATGTCGTATGTTTCAAAAACTCAAATTTCAGAGAACAAACTGTATCCACTGAATGTGCAGCCGTCTGTAGATGGGCATTGTCGTGCAGCAGTAATACTTCTTTTGAGAGGTTCCCTGTGTTTCGATCGTATCCCGAGGTTCAACCTATCCACTAGCATGTCACTGTATCGAGTAGTAATCACGGTGTCACCACTTTTCTGGAAATGCACGAATATAGGGCGAATAACATCTTTCTTAACAGATGGTCATCATTACTTTCCCAGAGGAAGCCTGTTTTTATTTTTTGTCAACCGGAGACATCGGGCGGTTCCATTGTCTAATACTCTCTGGTTCATAATGATGCACCAAGGACTCGTCTTCTTACAAATCGTCTGCCGACGCGTTTGTGGTCATCCGACAGCTGTCTTGAGACCTATCTGGTACACACTTTTCTGTAACCGAGGTCATCATGCACAATTTTGTTCGCAACGCCGTGACTCGTGTTGGAATCTACTGCTATTTTATCAATAGTGTCTTGCCTGTTGCCACGAACTAGCTGGTCGATCTGATGTTTCACTGTGTCAATTGCTGGTCTTGCTGGTCTCATACGCCCTGGTTCATCAATGACTTTTTTTATTCTGTTTTGAAAAATGTTTACTCACTCAAATACTCTCCCCTGATCAAACGTCTGTCTACATACTGAACCTTCATTCTTCTGTAGATTTCAGAGGGTTCCATACGCTCTTACTTTTATTTTTACGTTTATGATTTTCTGTAAAACAACTGTATTTTTCAGTTTCGTGAAGGACTTTTGTCACATTCACTTGATGTGTTATTGTAGAACCAGTATTTAGGGGTTTTATATTTGTATATGTTTCAATTGTCTGAATTGGTGTATTCTTCATTCCTCGTGCTATTATCATTAAGCCCGAGGTTTTGAATTTTTTTTTTCGGCGTTCTGTGTTTGTTTTTGATGCTGTGGTCCAGACTTGTATGCTGTTTGCAAGTACTGGCCTGACTGTGTCAATATATACATATTTAAGGATTTTGCTATTTGCACCCAGATTGTTCCGGACAGCTTCTTCATAGGGGACAGTTTTCTGGTTGCTTTTTGTTTTATCTCCTGTAAGTGTTCACTCCATGCGAGTCATCTGACTGTCCTTTCTTTCATCTTGTTGACATGACCATTAAAATATATTAATTAATTAAACGGATTTAGGTGTGTGGACAAATCCCTTATGTTGCGAAAGGTATAATGTGAAATCAAATATGATAAAATAAAACAACATAGAGCGTCTGTGTGGCGAGGTGGCTAAAGGAAGTGCATCTGTCGCCAGAGGTAGCGGGTTCGCCACCTGATAGTGGTTCATTTCCGCCTACTCAGTTGTTAATTGGTATCAGACGTCGAGATAGAGACTGCGAATCAGCGAAGAATGGGCATGATCACATCATATCACAATATCGGATCTTCTTCTTCTTCTTCTTCGTACGCAGTCAGACAGTAACCATTATTTTTTTCGAAAAAAGCGACGGTCATCCTAAGGCTGTCGCCACTGCCATACAGCTTGTCTTGCAGTTCCACTGGTGATGACCACATCTGCTCTCTCTGATCCTCGTATGTAAGCAACTCTTTCTGTATCTACACCTAGTAAACCTCTTGGCCTCTTCATAAGTTATACTTATATCAGGCTAAGCTAGCCTTTCACCTTCTCCTGACAGTCTGTCAGCCTCTTTGTTGTCAAAGATGTTGCATTGAGATGGAATCTGCTGTACCACACCTCTGTTGAGCAGGTGATATATGTATAAAATATCACTCTTAGTTCAAAGGTCTATACCTCTAGCTCCCCAGCATAGCATCCACTTACAGCACGTAAAGAGTACCATTTGTCTCTATATATTTTCATCACCTGTTTTTATCATTTATGCCGAAGTTTTTAAGGCCTTTGCCACTGCTTTAAATTTACTTGAAAAGTGTTCAGTCGTCCCCTTCTTTGTGTACTGGCGTTTTGGAGACTAAACACGATCGCTCTACCTTTATTTCCTGCTGGGCTGAACGATCTGTATTCACATGGGTGCAGCAGTTATTTTGGTTAGTGATTCTCTGTTTGTTTTACAGTTAGGGCTCTTTCCTGTTTCTGTCTGGCTGGGTTTGCTTTACATTACTGGGAATATGTTTTATGAACTCCAGGAAGCGCTGTTATCTAGAAGTAGGAAAGGCTGTTTTCTCCATGTCGGAAGCATGTGTGTAGTATGCATGGTTTTATTTTTCATGTGCTATTTAAAGATCTGTTCAGCACTGTTTAATGATAGCACAGAGTTGCTCCGCTTGAGTGTTCCCATTCCAAACCCAGTTATTATCTCGTAGATTGTGTTGTCTGTTATCCTTCTGAATTGGTCGCATTGCTGTTAAGCCCTGCTGTCCTTTCTGTCTTCCAATGGTTAATTTGTTTTCCAATGGCAGGTCCTCATGTTCCCTGTTATGACTGTCATTTTTTAGTTGTGAATTCTTTTTATTTTGTCAAAGTTTGATGTGTCTGCAGTTGATCATGCTGCTATGCATTTTCTAGAACTGCTCTCGCACATCCAATGTACAGCTTTTTTTAATACACTCTCATTTCCCCAATCGCCTGAGCAAAATGGTTGATTTGAATGTCAATTGATTCCTATCGTCTGAATTCAGCTCGCTGTGGAGATTAGAAATGTTTCCCTTCCGTGTGACATGAGTATTCATCAGTTTTAAAAAGGTAAGACAATGGGAAGACAAAAGTGAAGACAATGATGGCATAATTTATTTTGCTAGCGCTATTTTTAGTAAGAATTAACTACGCTACTTTTTATCCTCATAACTACGCTACTTTTTATCCTCACTCTCTCGTCTCGAGCTGCCCGACCCCAGTGGCAAGTCACAGAATCCATCAGTTTTAACACACTAAGTAAACTGGTCATTTGGTTTTGGTAAGTCGTTAACTTTATTTGGATTTGGTGCCAATATGGTCTCTTTCAATGTCTGCGATGCAACTACATTTTTCTAAAAGCAGATTTTGAATGTTAGCTTATTTGTTATCTTTGTGCCCAGACTTATTAACATTTTATTTGGCATCCCATCTTTCCCGGGTGATTTTGTTTCTTGAGAGATCCCACTGTCACCATTTATGCATCCATAATTAAATTTGCCACCATGTATTCTTCTGCTAAAATAACTGTGATGTTAAGGGTATTTTGTTTATCAATGATGGCTTTAGTGATTTGCAGGAGCATGGTGTTCTACAAGTGCAGTTTGTCTATTTTTACTTTTAGCAAAATGTTTTCTGCTTGATTGTAATTTTCTTGGTGTAGTACTCTTCGTTGTTCTTTGTTCTAACTGGTATCAAAAGTTTGTTTCCTTCACTATCTAGGTTGAGAGGTTCAGTCTTCTCTTTCCTGCTATCTTTTGTTGTGTGATTTAAAGTTCTTTTTTAAAATTTTGAAATGATTTATTTGATTTCCGATTGCAGAAACAATCAGTTTTATAGCTCTGTATACTCCGTATACTCTGTATACTTCCGGTAAGATGGCGACCAAGCAACAGCTGCTCTCATGGTCTGCGATATTCGTGTAGTTTGTTTGTTCCACTTCATATGTAGGGCGCGGTGTTGTGTGACGATCATTTTCTAACACGTCCTACGATACGGTGTGTTAATTTCATCGGAATTCGGAGATACGCGATCTGTTCTTCATGTGTAATAGAATACGCGTTGTTGGATAGGACGTCACTACGGATTGCGCACCGTCCTTGGTTGGTGTGCATGACCTGCTTGGAAATTGCGTGCCATGACCGAAAGGTGTAAGGTGTGCTCATGCTTGGCGCCGCATTCCAGTGGCGCTGAGGTCGGCTAGCTCTTCCCTGGAAGAGTGAAAAGTGAAATTAGTAGCCTGCCGATTACAGTGAGCTCACAAGCCAACCTCACTTCCTCGGGGTACGCACTGGGCAACTAGAACCGTGAGGCTCTAGGCTAACGAGGCAATGGCTGGCCTGGGGGACGGGCTCCTTCAGGTTACTTGCAGATGTTGGCCCACCGCAGATTGGAGAGGAGATGGGCGCCGCCTGGTGATTTCAAGCCTAAGAGTCACACATGTGGACAAATTCTAAATCTATTATACCGGATCGGTCGCAGCCCGGGTCAGAGAGGGTTGGCGTGGGATTTTCATGTCTTCATGTGTGCCCCAACGACCTGATTGGTTATGGGATGAACTGAACTGAACTGAACTGATGCTCCGTTTCTTAATCCCTTGGCAAACATGTATTGTTTCGTTATAATTTACGTTTCTGGGATCTGTTTTTTTTTAAATGTTGGCTATTTCGCTTTTCGTTTTTTAGTTGTATCATCTCCCACTAGTGTTATTAGCGTTCCTATATGTTTAACTCTGTGGGTGTTCTTTGAGAACCTCGTTTACTTTGCTTTCATGTCTTGTGAATTATCGTTCTTCGTGAAAGATGGTTTCATTTTCTGTTCTTGTACTGTATAATTTACGACTTTGAATTTTACTTGTTAGAGCATTCAGATCAATGATTTATTGTGTCTCTTTTCAAATTTTAAACTGTATTTTCGACATATATCAGGTTTTTAATGTTATATCAATGGGCTGATAAACCAGATCTGCCTTCCGTGGAACTTAATCATTACCTATCTTTCTTTCTCTACCTATTCCAGTGTTTTCCTTTTTTCATATTGTTCGAATATTGTGTTACACTTTTTCCACCCTCGAATAACTTTTAGACAAATCAGTGTGGAACTATACACCTTATAATTGTAATTTATATTATGGCTTGATAAACACAAATAAGTATCGGCTCAGTTCCAGTACAGCTAACTAATATTTTCGTGTCTTCCTTGATCCTGACGAAAGCTTTGCGGTCGTAATATTGGTTTCGTTTGTTTCTGCTCCGGCGCGAGAACTGAGCAATATCTATTTAAATTGTTATCGACTTTTGATTGTCACTACCGCCACACGTTCGATTTATTTTGTCTCTGCATAAACCAACCCTGAAATAACGATCGCATGTGTACTGAAGTTAACAAACAAATCAATAGTTAGGTCTGAATGTGGCCTCGTAGAAAGTAAGCAACGAACAAATCAATAGATAGGTCTGAATGTGTCCTGATAGAATGTAAGCAACGAACAAATCAATAGTTAGGTCTGAATGTGTCCTGATAGAAAGAAAGCAACGAACAAATCAATAGTTAGATCTGAATGTGTCCTGATAGAAAGTAAGCAACGAACAAATCAATAGTTAGATCTGAATGTGGCCTGATAGAAAGTAAGCAACGAACAAATCAATAGATAGGTCTGAATGTGTCCTGATAGAATGTAACCGTAACCGGTGATGACGTTGGGGCACACATGAAGACATCCTCATAACCCCACGCCACTCTTCTCTGTCAGCGGCCGCTGTCTATGCATCATCTGGTCGGAAATTGGTCCATTCTTGTATGTTGTCCCCCACCTCTTTTTGGGACGGCCTCTTCGTCGTCTTATTTTCACTTTTCCGTGCAGGATCATATTTGCAAGACCGTTTGATTTCGATATGTGACCGTGCCAAGCGCGTTTCCTTCTTTTGACAATTGCCAAGAGGTCTTCAAAAGGCCCAATTGCTGTTGTTATTCTATCGAATTTCCTCATTTGTAACTCGATCCTTATACGTGAAGTTTAAAAGTCTTCGGAAACATCACATCTCCCAACGCTTGTATCCTTCGTTGAAGGTCAGCTGTAACTGGTCATGTCTCACAACATACAGGAATATTGACAGGACCAATGTACGCATTAATTCGATTTTCGTGCATAGTGATAACCGTTTATCTTGCCAGATTTGGTTAAGCTGTGCAAAAGCTGATATTGTCTGTGCAATTCTGACCAACAACTCACATTTTGATCCTTCATCACTGACATTCGAATCTAGATATTTAAAACGGTCAACACTTGGTCATTGACTGACTAACAGCTCTCTTGATTCGTTGGGTCTAATAGGGAACGGGTGCTGGTATTAGACCCTCGGAAAACAGGTCAGTTTTACCCTACTAATGACAGGGCGTTGCTACGGTAATCCTGAGTAATTCGAGAGGAATCGCAGGTCGCAGACATTTGGTCCTTGTGCTTGGCTGATAAGCCAATGGTGCGAGGCTTACATCTGAGGGATTACGGCCGAACGCCTCTAAGCCGGAATCCCGCCCTAAATCTCAGTACCACTGCGATGGGAGGCTACGATATGGTTGGGACCTGGGCCTCGCGTCTCAGCCCGACCAGGTCGAACCGCAGAAATAGGTCTCTGCCGTCCGTCGATCAAAGCGGGCGGGAAGCTGCTCGATATTCACCCCATACGGCGATGACGTGTGAAACCACTAGTAGAAGACTTAGTTCTCGGTCGGGGTGTCGTAAGCAGTAGAGCAGCCACCTCACTGCGAACTGCTGAGACTCAATCCTTGATCATGAGATATGTCCGTACACTAGGCGAATAACATTTCCGTGCCATGGCCAGACTTGTCCCCTGGTTAAATGCACTCCTGTCTCGCTCTTTACCTGTTTTTGCTATCAGTCATCCCAATGGACGCAGAAGAGATGCAGGCCAGCGGACATTGCACCTCTGCTCTATAATGTGACAACCTCCCAGGTGGCGGGGAATGCTAGGCGTACCATCACTGCAGATGAGCCGAGAAAATAAAAGGAGCAAGGAGATATCTCACTCACATGCATATGCTACGTTTCTGACAGGACGTGACGATCCTGGGACACAGACACACTGGACTGCCTCTTTTCCGAGATACTTGGAAAACTAGTACATACAGTCCATTATATCATATCATATCATTGCCACACCCTATAGACACGAGTGGGGAAGACTCGATAGTCCTGCAAGACAACTTCCCTAAGAGAGACAACTCTGACCAAAAACAACTGCTGCCTTGCAGATAGGATGGGGACAGCCAAAGGCTAAGGAGGGCATCCCTTCAGAAACGCCTGTTGAAATCAGATGTATTGGGCCACAGGCTTAACAAAGTAACACAGTGCAACGTTTATCGCTGTAACCAGCGTACGAAGAAGAAGAAGAAAACGGCCAACCACTTCGAGTTCCTAGCCATTAGCTGTTATCCTATTGTTGAAGTCCTCTGTGTTGTTGGTCATTAATTTTGTCTTTCCAGCGTTTATCTCCATACCATAGTCAAGAGCTGTTTCATCGAGCCTTATGATCCATTCCTGGAGTTCTGCTTCTGAACTCGCCGACTTGTCGATGTCCTCTGCAAAACAAAGGTTAGTAATCGTTTGGTCCCCTATCTTGATAGTACCAAAATTGACCTCCAAGTTCCTCACTCATAATTCCCTCAAGGAATATATTGAAAAGATTTGGAGAGATTGTACAACTCTGTCCCACACCAAATGATGTGCCAAACCAGTCCCCTCTCCTCCCATTCACAAGAACTGCAGTTTACGCCTTGTCATACAGGTTTTCAAAGACCTTTATAATATTTCCGTTGATTTTATACATCCTCATGGTTACCCATTGCGCTTTATGCCATACTCTATCGAACGCCTTCCTAAAATCAACAAATGCATGATACAGTTTTTGCTGCTGTTCTAGATATTTCTCGCTTAGCAGCCTTAAATTAGATATTTGTTCGGGATCAAGATGCTGAGCAGCGCATGAGCTGTAGTGGTCAGTGACCCATAGCTGACTGCTAGCATCAGGGCCAGTGAACCAAACCTGCCAAGACCCTTCTACACCTCCAGGGCAGACTGGCTAAGGAGAAGGGATCGAAGAGGGAATGCTAACCCGGTACTAAAAAAATGCTTGCTGAAGTCGGATGTGTTGGACCAAAAGGTGCAAATATCGCAACACTACGACACAACGCATTCCGTTCTCTGGACTAAATTCTGATACGTAAGCCCTTTCAGGGTTTGGTAGTGGGAGATTGAGAACGAACGAAGAAGAAGAAGAAGAAGAAGAAGAAATATATGTTCTGTAGTGCTTCTTCCCTGTCTGAACCCTGCTTCCTCCTCAGCAATGATTGGGGTTTCAATGGGCCGAGGATTAATGTTAGTACGACCTTGCTTATGAGGATTAATGTTAGTACGACCTTGCTTATGAGGATTATTGTTCTGCACTTTTGGCACATCTTTAGGTTTCCAGACTTAGGTAATGGTATAACCATTGATTTTGTCTGTAAGTCTGGCCAGTTTCCTGTCGCCCATATTTTGTTGCAGATGTTGAACATGCATTCCACTACTACCTCTCCACCTGCATGTAAGAGCTCTGCTGGTATATTGTCCAAACAGGCCGCCTTCCCTCTTCTCAATGTCTTTACCGCTGCAGGTATCTCTTCCTTTGTTATCAGTTGGTTATCCTCTATAGTTGTTGGTGTTGGAAGAATTGTTTTCTCGGGTTTGTTCCGTCCCTCATAGTTATATAAGTCTGAACAGTACTCTGTCCATCGTGCGAGTACATCATTGTCCTCAATAAGGCACTTTCCGCTTTTATCCTGAATCATAAAGTTCCTACCTTGTCTTGGTGTTACCAGTTCTTTGACCACCTTGTATGCTTCTTTAGCGTCATTTCTGTTTAATCTTTTTTCGATGTTTGTACATTGCTCACATAACCACGCTTCTTTTGCTTCTCTCATCTTTTGTTGAATCTCTTTCTTGACCTCTTTAAATCTGCCGACCTCATTAGGTGGATGATAAGGTTTGTTTAGTGACCTTCTTCTGTTATAAAGATCTAGAATTGCTTTGGTCATCCATGGCTTATTTTTTGTTTGTCAAACATAAAACGTCCCGTATATGGGGGATTTTCACTGTACGAAGAGCTGGAACAACACATAAACGCAACTCGCTGCATTGGCGAGACACTCATGCACATGTGAAGTGTATGCTCAATAAAGATAACCTACATATATATTTTAAATTGAAATAAAACAACGACCAAACGCTGTTACGAAAAAAAAGGAACGTTTTTAAACAAAAAAATAGTTCTGTAGATGGAGATTAGGATCGTACGATAAAACCTCATAGCTTACATCGATTTGAATCTTGAATAATTCATGAAGAATCAGAAATTTTCAAGTTTTACAAAGGAAATATAATTCATAAGGACAATGCTGTTCTCAAGACATATTCAAGTAAGGAACTGATAAATGAACGAGAAATAGAGAAGTAAAACTCACCTGTTATATTCTTAGAAAACGGATTTCTTCTTCTTCTTCGTACGCTGTTTACAGCGATATTTACGTTGCACTGTTTTATTTTGTTAAGCCTGTGGCTCAGTGCATCCGATTTCAACAGGCGTTTCTGTAGGATTGCCCTCCTTAGTCTTTGGCTGTCCCCAGCCTAACTGCAAGGCAGCAGTTGTTTTTGGTCAGAGTTGTCTCTCTTAGGAAGTTGTCTTGCAGGACTATCGAGTCTTCCCTACTCGTGTCTATAGGGTTTGGCAATGATATGATGGACTATGTACTAGTTTGTACTATCCCGGAAGAGAGGCAGTCCAGTGTGACTTCGTCCCAGGATCGTCACGTCCTGCCAGAAACGTAGCCTATGCATGTGAGTGAGGTATCTCTTTGCTCCATTTATTTTCTCGGCTCATCTGCAGTGATGGTACGCCTAGCCTTCCCCGCCACCCGGGAGGTTGTCACAATAGGGCAGGAGGTGCAATGTCCGCTGGACTGCATCTCTTCTGCGTCCATTGGGATGACTGATAGCAGAGGCAAAGAGCGAGGCAGGAGTGCATTTTACCAGGTGCATTTCTGCGGCTCGACGGGGCTGGACTGAGACGCAGGCCCCAGCCATGTCGTAGCCTCCCATCACAGCGGTGCTGAGATTTAGGGCGGGATTCTGGCTTAGAGGCGTTCGGCCGTAGTCCATCAGATAGTAGCTTTTCAGCAAAGCACGTGGACCAAATGTCAGCGACCTGTGATTTATCTCGAAATAGTGCATTTGACCAGGGGACAAGCCTGGTCATTGCACGGAGATGTTGTTCGCCTGGTGTGCGGTCATATCTCATGGTCAAGGGTTGAGTCTCAGCAGTTCGCAGTGAGGTAGCTGAACATAAACGCAACTCGCTGCATTGGCGAGACACTCATGCACATGTGAAGTGTATGCTCAATAAAGATAACCTACATATATATTTTAAATTGAAATAAAACAACGACCAAACGCTGTTACGAAAAAAAAGGAACGTTTTTAAACAAGCTTAGGGCACCACGACCGAGAACTAAGTCTTCTACAAATGGTTTCATACCTCATCGCCGAATGGGGTGAATATCGAGCAGTTTCCCGCCCGCTTTGATCGGCGGACGACAGAGACCTCATTCTGCGGCTCGACCGGGCGGGGCTGGAGCGGGAGCCCCATCCCCACCATGTCGAAGCCTCCCTTTACAATCGTGCTGAGCTTTTGGGCGGGATTTTGGCTTAGAGGCGTTCGGCCGTAATCCCTCACCTTGTAGCCTCGCGCCGTTGACTTATCACCCTAGTACGTGAACCGAACACGGATTTGATAATGATATCTTGAGCACGGGGAAAACCTTAACAAAGAGGAAGGGCAGAAAGCGGATCTACTTTGCAATAGAATTTGAAATAAGGAAGCTATTTTCAGTTCTATATTGTTCAAAAGAGGAGAATCGTGAAGAAAGATTAAAGTGTAGGTATCACAGATTATGTGACATTTCTGACCTATAGTATTTTGTGCCTAATCTCTGCAGTAGTTCAGATAACAGCGAAATACATTTGCTAATGAATTCATGCTCTTTAACTCTTATTTCTTTCCGGATTCGAAAGAGTTAAAAGTGCTTTCATAACAGACATTTAAAGTTATGCCTGTTGTTTCATATAACAAATTACCTTAGTTATTTTTAACCTGACAATATTAATCCATGCTCGACATGGTTGTCGTAAAAACAGTAACAGTTATGTTATTGGTTGTGTTTTCGACACCTATCGTTTATGCTTACATTAGAAATACTTACATATTATCACAGAAAGTTACATTTCAACAATGTTGAATAAGCATGTGACCATGTCTAATGCAATCATTTCAATTGAAACTATGCAATCAAGTTTGCTGTGTTTGGCTTATAACAGTCGAACTATTTCCTCTTCTTCAACGTTCAGTCTTCCTTTAGATTAGGGTAGCAATCTATAAATATAATCCACTTTTCGAATTAGCTGTGAAGAATATCATGAATATGAACGCCATAACGCGTTATATGGTGAGGAAAAAATATTGTCATTGTATTTGCAGTCGTTACGTAGTGTGTAAGATAGATTTTTATTTTAAAAACTATGAATACATTTTCAATCTGGACCATACAGGTGTTTTCAAACTTGGTCAATAAACCAGTATCCAAAGCTCAGTCCCACTCTCAGTCACACTATCAGATACACTCTCATACACACGTTCAGTCACACTCTTAGCCACACGTTCAGTCACACTCTCAGCCACACGCCAAGCCACACGCCCAGCCACAAGCACAGGCATAAGCACAGGCACACGCACAGCCACACGCCCAGCCACACGCTCAGCCACACGCTCAGCCACACGCCCAGCCACGCGCCCAGCCATACGTTCAGTCACACTCTCAGCCACACGCCCAGCCACAAGCCCAGGCACACGCACAGCCACACGCCCAGCCACACGCTCAGCCACACGCTCAGCCACACGCCCAGCCACGCGCCCAGCCATACGCTCAGCCACACGCCCAGCCACACGCTCAGCCGCACGCCCAGCACACGCTCAGCCACACGCCCAGTCACACGCCCAGCCACACGCTCAGCCACATGCCCAGCCACACACCCAGCCACACGCTTAGCCACACGCCCAGCCACACGCCCAGCCACACGTCCAGCCACACGCTCAGCCACACGCCCAGCCACACGCTCGGGTGCCACGCTCAGCCACACCCTCAGCCAACGCTCAGTCACACGCCCAATCACACTCTCAGCCATAGCCACAGCTAATGTTCAGCCACACACTCAATCACACGATCAGTCACACGATCAGTCACACGCTCGATCACACGCTCAGCAGACAGTAGACACACGCTCAATCACACGCTCAGCCACACTCTCATTCACACGCTCAGCCAACGGTCAACTACACTCTTAGTCACAGGCTTAATTATATGCTCAGCTACACTCTCAGCTAAACGCTCAGTCGTACGCACTGCAACACACTCAGCCACACTCTCAGTTACACGCTCAATCACACGCTCAGCCATAGCTCAGCCCCACGTTCAGTCACATGCTCAGCCACACGCTTAATCACACGCTTAGCCACACTCCCAGTCACACGCTCAGCCAACGCTCAATCACAATCTCAGTCACACGCTCAATCACACGCCAAGCCACACTCTCAGTCATCCTCTCAGCAACACTCTCAGCTAAACGCTATATCACACGCTTAGCCACACGCTCAGTCACACTTTCAGTCACACATTCAATCACACGCTCAGCCAACGCTATGTCACACGCTCAGTCACGCGTTCATTCACACGCTCAAACACACGCTCAGTCCCACGCTCAGTCACGCTTTCAACCACACGCTCAGTCACACACTCAGCTAAACGCTCAGTCACACGCTTTGCAACACTCTTAGCTAAACGCTCAGAGAACTCTCAGCCAACGCTCAGCCATGCGCTCAGTCAACGCTCAACAAACGCTCAGCCAACGCTCAACAAACGCTCAGCCTTGCGCTCAATCAACGCCCAATCATACACTCCACTTGCTGAGGTACACCACCAACATGTAAACAGGCAGTCTTTGTAAAAATAGAAAAAAAAACAAGTGTACGTACAGAATAGTCATTGAAAAAACACAACTAGAAAATGCACAGATTAATCCTTGAAACAAGGAGTACTCAGTGGTCTCAAGGTATAGTAAGCGCCTCGGGTGCCGGAGGTCGCTTGTTCAAATCACGGTGGAGATATGGATTTTTTGTCACGTGGATCTGCTGGTAAAAATTCCTCCGATCTCTGTGTAGTGAGATCGGACTCCCATGGACAGGTGTAGAAGTCTTTAAAAACTCCTTGGCAGTTGGTAATCGAAAAGAATAGGCTTAACGGCCACTGCCCCGACGAAATTTAAATTAAAAATCTACACAAGTTATTTGTTCTTTTCTCCAGCTGGTTTGTTAAGAGCAGCTATAGATAGCACATATGTGGCTGCGGGTCTACTGCGGGTCTACGTGACATGCCTACCATGTTTGTAACGGGTAACGGGGAATCAGGGTTCGATTCCGGAGAGGGAGCATGAGAAACGGCTACCACATCCAAGGAAGGCAGCAGGCGCGGAACTTACCCACTCCCGGAACGGGGAGGTAGACGAAAAATAACAATACGGGACTCTTTCGAGGCCCCGTAATTGGAATCAGTACACTTTAAACCCTTTAACGAGGATCTATTGGAGGGCAAGTCTGGTGCCAGCAGCCGCGGTAATTCCAGCTCCAATAGCGTATATTAAAGTTGTTGCAGTTAAAAAGCTCGTAGTTGGATCTCAGGCGCAGGCGGGCTGTCCGGCTCGTGCAGGTTCACTGCCCGTTGTCTCCTGCCTTACCGTCTGCCGGCTCTCTCCCACGGGTGCTCTTCGCTGAGCGTCCTGTGTGGCCGGCGCGTTTACTTTGAAAAATTAGAGTGTTCAAAGCAGGCCTCGGCTGCCTGAATAATGGTGCATGGAATAATGGAATAGGACCTCGGTTCTATTTTGTTGGTTTTCGGAACTGGAGGTAATGATTAACAGGGACAAACGGGGGCATTCGTATTGCGGCGTTAGAGGTGAAATTCTTGGATCGCCGCAAGACGAGCTACTGCGAAAGCATTTGTCAAGAATGTTTTCATTAATCAAGAACGAAAGTCAGAGGCGCGAAGACGATCAGATACCGTCGTAGTTCTGACCATAAACGATGCCGACTAGCGATCCGCAGGAGTTGCTTCGATGACTCTGCGGGCAGCTTCCGGGAAACCAAAGTGTTTGGGTTCCGGGGGAAGTATGGTTGCAAAGCTGAAACTTAAAGGAATTGACGGAAGGGCACCACCAGGAGTGGAGCCTGCGGCTTAATTTGACTCAACACGGCCAACACTAAAATGATTGACATGCCGAGACCACTCTTCTGGGGTCTAATATGGAACTGGTGCTGGATTTAGACCCTCAGAAATCTGGGGCTATGCCCCCTGTGGCCCGGTTTGGTCTGCATCCAGTGTCCTGAAAAAGGAATTGACGGAAGAGCACTATCAGGAGTGGAGCCTGAGGCTCAAATTAACTTAACACGCCAATACTGCAGAATGACTATCAAAAAGTACACCTTCGTAGGGTATAATAGAGAACATGTGCTGGAATTAGACCCTCGAAAATCTGGGGCTACCCCCTAAGAAACTTGATTGTCTCGCTAAGGGAATTGACGGAAGGGCACCACCAGGTGTAGAACCTGCGGCTTAATTTGACTGAACACGCCAATACTGTAGAACAACTGACAAATCGAGAGCACTGCCGTTTGGGTCTAATAATGAACGTACGCTGGTATTAGACTCACGAATGACAAGTCAGCTCTCAAACACTCAAATGAAAGAACGCTACGGAAATCGTGTTTAACTCCGCAGAAACCGCAGATTTCAAATACCTGGTCATTGACAAACAAAAGCCCTCAATAAATTCGTCTGACCAAATAGTGAACGGGTGCTGGAAATAGATCATCTGAAGACAGGTCAGTTTTACCCTACAAATGACAGGGCGTTGCTACGGAAAACCAGCTCAAATCGAGAGGAGCCGCAGACACTTTGGTTCACGTACCAGGCTGATAAGCCAAGGGCGCGAGGCTACCATGTGGGGGATTACGGCCAAACCCTTGTAAGCCGCAATCCCGCCCAAAATCTCAGCACCACTGCAATGGGAGTCTCCTACATGCTCGGGACCTGGGGCTTGCGCCCCAGCCCTATCAGATAGAGCCACAGTAAGAAGTCCTTGCCGTCCGCCAATCAAAGCGGGCGGACAACTGCTTGATACTCACCTTATAAGGCGATTGGGTGCGAAACCACCAACCAAAGACTTAGTACCTGGTCGGGGTGTCGAAAACAGTAGAGCAGCCACCTCACTGTGAACTGTCAAGACTCAACCACTGACCATGAGAGTTGTCCGCACACCAGGCGAACAACATCTCTGTGACATTACCAGGCTTGTCCTCTGGCTAAATGCACTCCGGATACGATACCTACCTCTGTACGTTATCAGCCATATAACTATCATGCTGGACGCAGAGGAGATGCAGACCAGCGGACATTGCACACCTGCCCCACTGTGTCAACACCCCAGGTGGCGGGGAATGCTAGGCGTACCATCCCTGCATAGAAGCCAAGAAAATAAAAGGAAAAAGAGATACCCCACTCACATGCAAATGCTACGTTTCTGGCAGGACGTGACGATCCTGGGATACAGACACACTGGACTGCCTCTCTTCCGGGTAAACCAGTCCATCTCATATATCATCTCACATATCATCATTGCACCCTATAGACACGAGTAGTGAAGACTCGATAGTCTAGTAAGACAACTTCCATAAGAGAGACAACTCTGATCATAAACAACTGCTGCCTTGCAGATAGGCTGGTGACAGCCAAAGGCTAAGGAGGGCATCCCTACAGAAACGCCTGTTGAAATCGGATGCATGGGGCCGCAAGCCTAACAAAACAGTGCAACGTAAATCGCAGTATGATGGCAGTACAACCTATCAGAAAAACGCATGGCGCTCATCCTGCGGAGTACCGCCAGGCAGCGATAGTGCCGGGCCTCACGCCTCGAAGGGGCCCACCCTTGACTACTGGTGGTCACTCACCCATGTGTCGTGGAGTCAAGGCACATGGCTATGGGGCAACTTCTATTGGCCAAAACCTCAAGACCCTCAAAATACTACAGTGGAATGCGGAGGGAGTCATTAACAAAAAACTTTCCCTAACACACCACCTGCATGAAGGTAAGATTGACGTGGCATGTATCCAGGAAACGCACCTCAACAATAACCATAAATTCTCAATCAGAGGATACCAGACCTTCCGTCTAGATAGAGAAGGCCACAAAGGAGGGGTCCTGATACTGACCAGAAACTGCATACCGAGTAGCGCGGTATCTGTCAATCACACCGGACAAGCAGAAATTGTAGGAGTTGACATAATGGCCCAAGAGACGAAGCTCCGCATTTTCAATCTGTACGGACCACCAAATAGAGACCTATCGCTCTCGAGTATGGAGGTCAGAGACTCCAACTGCATAGTAGTTGGAGATTTCAACAGCCACTCGGAGAGATGGGGATACTCTGACACAGACAGCAGAGGTGACGAAGTGGAAGATTGGGAGATAGATGCAAATCTCCCCCTAATCAATAGGCCGGAGGATAGCCCTAGCTTCTATTCAAGAACATGGCATACCACCTCGACTCCAGATTTGGCCTTCTCCACACAGGACATACACCATAAAATAGACCGCCAGGTGCTAAACCAACTGGCAGGTAGCGACCACAGGCCGATCAGGCTAACCATTGACATGGAAGTAGGCCCACAGGAAACAAAACCGCTCCCACGTTGGAATTACAAACAAGCCGACTGGGACAGATTTGCAATCCTGACAGATGGGCTGTGTGAAACCATCAACACACGAAACACCAAAATGAAGCCCATGGTAGAGAGCCTAAGCAAGGCAATAATGCAAGCCGCCACTGAAACCATCCCAAGAGGAGCTAGGAAAAACTATAAGCCCTACTGGAATGATGAGTTGCAGAAAGTGGAAGATGCAGTTACAAATGCTAGGAACATGGCAGAGCGAGAAAAATCCATGGAGGCAAACATCGCCCTCAAAGCCGCCGCGGCGAAGTACAAACACACTCTCAAACAAACAGCAAGAGAACGCTGGAAAAATAAAACGGAAAGTCTAAACCTGGACAAAGACGGGAACAAGCTATGGAAGCTAGTCAGAGCCATGAACGACGAAACCCCGTCAAATAAACAAATTACTATCAAGCAGGGCGAGAACTTGATCACAGGTAAGAAAGCCGCAAACGCCTTTGTCGATCACTATGCCAGAGCAAACCACATCGAGGTCCCTGCAGATAAGCATACAGACATTAGCGAAGAGCTAAAGGGACACGAAAACATAAATACGGCTCCTGAAGAGCACATGATGGCCAAACTAACAATGCGCGAAATGGAAGAGGCTATGAGAACACTAAAGAAAAGGAAATCTCCCGGAAAAGACGGGATAACAAACGAAATGCTGATGGGGCTGGGCCAAACAGCGAAGAGGAAACTGCTATCGGTCCTGAACCAAAGCTGGAAAAGGGGAATTGTACCACAGGCATGGAAAGATGCAATACTGGTACCAGTACCAAAAACAGGAAAGGACAAAACAGATCCAAATGGATACAGGCCCATAAGCCTACTGAGCTGTGTCGGCAAGCTGATGGAACGGATGATAAACACCAGACTGATGTGGCATCTGGAAGAAAAACGAATACTAATTCCACAGCAAGCCGGCTTTAGACAGCACAGATCCACTGAGGACCATGTCATCCTCATAGACCAGGAGATAGAAGATGCCTACCAGGCACAGAAACACACAGTAGCTGTTTGGGTGGATCTGGAAAAGGCATTTGACAAAGTCTGGAAGGACGGACTTAGAGTCAAGCTAAGAAGAAGTGATGTCTGTGGGAAGATGTACAAGTGGATCAACCACTACCTGAAACAAAGAACGGCCAGAGTCCAAGTACAAGGGCAGATGAGCAAAAAGGTGACACTCGAGCAGGGAGTACCCCAAGGGGGAGTATTGTCACCCACACTCTTCCTGATATATATAAACGATATCACAGAGAATATACCAAGAAGAGTCCATAGCTCAATGTTTGCAGACGATCTGGCTATGTGGACCTCTGAAAGGAATCTCACCATAGCAAGAAATCGGATGCAGACGGCCTAACATCGCTGGAAGAGTGGGCGAACTCATGGCTGGTCAAAATAAACGAGGAGAAAACCACATGCACAATATTCTCGCTTTCATTAAAACCCAAAAGTACCAAATTAAGTCTAAATGGCAAAATCCTGCAGCCAAACGACAACCCAACCTATCTGGGAGTCACATTTGATCGGCGCATTACATGGAAAAGTCAGATTGAGAGAAACCGAATGAAAGCCAGAGAAAGAATGGCAATCATGAGGAAACTTGCTGGCACAAGCTGGGGAGCAGACGAAGGTATACTAAAGAAACTGTACACTGGAAGAGTGAGACCAGTTCTCGAGTATGGCATTGCGGCATGGACAACAGCAGCGAAGGCGAACTTCGATAAAGTTAACAAACTTCAAAACCAAGCCATGAGAATTATAACAGGTGGCATGAAGTCAACGCCAATTGTAGAACTTGAAAAGATTACAAAACTGCAATCCATGACCGATAGAAGAGACTGCAGAGCCCAGCTGCAGTCAGAAAAACTCTGAAGACTGACTGACCATCCAATGCACCAGAGACTAAACAATTTGGGAAATGGGAAACTAAAGCGGAGAAACATTGCAGAAATAGCCAAAGCAAAGATGCACGAAGATCCCATAAACGCACTAACAACACCAAAACCCATCACTACTGTACGAAAACCTACCTGGAGGCAGGATATATTTCCAGAGGTGGTAGAAAATATACCAGGTATTGCAAACAAAAACTTCCAGACTGAAAAAGAAAGGAGAGATACTACCCTAAGCTTCATAAAGAAAAGC
This sequence comes from Ariolimax columbianus, assembly GCA_036924085.1. NCBI lineage: Eukaryota > Metazoa > Mollusca > Gastropoda > Stylommatophora > Arionidae > Ariolimax > Ariolimax columbianus. The sequence continues at coordinate 33,138,362 of JAVGWX010000003.1, forward strand.
TACCCAAGCATGGACTGGACCCATGCATACACCGACGGTTCTGTAACAAACACTACACAGAACGGAGGGGCAGGAGCATTCCTGAACCTACCAAATGGCAGAAAAATAACACTGTCATTCGCTACTGGTAAGTATACAAGCAATTTCAGAGCGGAGGCAGAGGCACTGAGGGCGGCAGTGGAAGAAATGGTGACACACAGTGAAAATGAGAGCCATATAGTCCTGCTGACAGATGCTCTCACCGTAGTCAAAGCGCTAAAAAGCCAGAAAAACACTGAGCTCAATGACTTAAGAGCAGCACTCTGCAAACTGTGCCAGCAGTCCGCACCAAAAAGGGTAGTGGTACAGTGGGTTCCGTCACACTGCAACATCCAATGCAACGAGGAGGCAGACAGACTGGCAAAAGAAGGTGCAAGACTACCACAAATAGATACCAATATAACGTACGAAGAGTCAAAACGGCTTATCAAAGCCAGGTACATGACCAAATGGGAAACCGAACATACTGGTTACACCAAAAACGATGCCTATTACCAGTTGAACCGAAGAGAGCAGGTCGTTGTCTTCAGACTTCGCACTGGCCACAACAGACTGAGGTACCACCTATTCAACAAATTGAAGATAGGGTGTACCGACGAATGCCCGTGCGGTACTGGTAAAATGACCGCTGAACATCTGCTGCAGAACTGCCCGACATACGAGGATCAGAGAGAGCAGATGTGGCCATTACCAGTGGAACTGCAAGACAAGCTCTATGGCAGTGGCGAGAGCATCAGGATGACCGCCGCTTTTATTTCGAAAAAATAATGGTTACTGTCTGACTGCGTACGAAGAAGAAGAAGAAGAAGATACTGGTATCTGTTTGTGGTAGTCTTGCACCTTCTTTTGCCAGTCTGTCTGCCTCCTCGTTGCCTTGGATGTTGCAGTGTGATGGGACCCACTGTACCACTACCCTTTTTGGTGCGGACTGCTGGCACAGTTTGCAGAGTGCTGCTCTTAAGTCATTAAGCTCAGTGTTTTTCTGGCTTTTTAGCGCTGTGACTACGGCAAGAGCATCTGTCAGCAGGCCTATATGGCTCTCATTTTCACTGTGTGTCACCATTTCTTCCACTGCCACCCTCAGTGCCTCTGCCTCCGCTCTGAAATTGCTTGTGTTCTTACCAGTAGCGAATGACAGTGTTATTTTTCTGCCATTTGGTAGGTTCAGGAATGCTCCTGCCCCTCCGTTCTGTGTTGTGTTTGTTACAGAACCGTCGGTGTATGCATGGGTCCAGTCAATGCTTGGGTAGCTTTTCGTTATGAAGCTTAGGGTAGTATCTCTCCTTTCTTTTTCAGTCTGGCAGTTTTTGTTTGCAATACCTGGTATATTTTCTACCACCTCTGGAAATATATCCTTCCTCCAGGTAGGTTTTCGTACAGTAGTGATGGGTTTTGGTGTTGTTAGTGCGTTTATGGGATCTTCGTGCATCTTTGCTTTGGCTATTTCTGCAAAGTTTCTCCGCTTTAGTTTCCCATTTCCCAAATTGTTTAGTCTCTGGTGCATTGGATGGTCGGTCAATCTTCGGAGTTTCTCTGACTGCAGCTGGGCTCTGCAGTCTCTTCTATCGGTCAAGGATTGCAGTTTTGTAATCTTTTCAAGTTCTACAATTGGCGTTGACTTCATGCCACTTGTTATAATTCTCATGGCTTGGTTTTGAAGTTTGTTAACTTTATCGAAGTTCGCCTTCGCTGCTGTTGTCCATGCCGCAATGCCATACTCGAGAATTGGTCTCACTCTTCCAGTGTACAGTTTCTTTAGTATGCCTTCGTCTGCTCCCCAGCTTGTGCCAGCAAGTTTCCTCATGATTGCCATTCTTTCTCTGGCTTTCATTCGGTTTCTCTCAATTTGACTTTTCCATGTCATGCGCCGATCAAATGTGACTCCCAGATAGGCTGGGTTGTCGTTTGGCTGCAGGAATTTGCCATTTAGACTTAATTTGGTACTTTGGGGTTTTAATGAAAGCGAGAATATTGTGCATGTGGTTTTCTCCTCGTTTATTTTGACCAGCCATGAGTTCGCCCACTCTTCCAGCGATGTTATGGCCGTCTGCATCCGATTTCTTGCTATGGTGAGATTCTTTTCATAGGTCCACATAGCCAGATCGTCTGCAAACATTGAGCTATGGACTCTTCTTGGTATATTCTCTGTAATATCGTTTATATATACCAGGAAGAGTGTGGGTGACAGTACTCCCCCTTGGGGTACTCCCTGCTCGAGTGTCACCTTTTTTGCTCATCTGCCCTTGTACTTGGACTCTGGCCGTTCTTTGTTTGAGGTAGTGGTTGATCCACTTGTACATCTTCCCACAAACATCACTTCTTCTTATCTTGACTCTAAGTCCATCTTTCCAGACTTTGTCAAATGCCTTTTCCAGATCCACCCAAACAGCTACTGTGTGTTTCTGTGCCTGGTAGGCATCTTCTATCTCCTGGGCTATGAGGATGACCTGGTCCTCAGTGGATCTGTGCTGTCTAAAGCCGGCTTGCTGTGGAATTAGTATTCGTTTTTCTTCCAGATGCCACATCAGTCTGGTGTTTATCATCCGTTCCATCACCTTGCCGACACAGCTCAGTAGGCTTATGGGCCTGTATCCATTTGGATCTGTTTTGTCCTTTCCTGTTTTTGGTACTGGTACCAGTATTGCGTCTTTCCATGAGCAGGAACATTTGATCGTGCTTAGTCTGCAACAATTGTTTAAACTTTCACAACTGCTTCTAGCTGAGCCATAATTAATGTCTCCATAATCACTCGCATCAGTTCAATCTCTGATTTCAGTTAGACTGTTATGTGTGCTATTTGATCAATATTCTTGGTTTACTTCTCATTGTGTTTCTGTCCGCACATTTGTTGTATATTTCAACGCCTATTGTGTCTTACTCATGTTACGTCAGCTCTCCGTTAGCTTGTATTGATTACCAATTTACCTCATATTACCACCGCTGCTGTGGTGATGCTCTGATTTGCCCCGTGATTATTTTAATATAGATGAAAATATTTTACGCGAGGAACTGCAGTAACACTCATTTCCAATTATTGCTAAAGCAAAGCAGATATAAAATGTACTTTTACATCATAACTATAACAGACGCGTCCGACTTCTGGAAATTGGACTTTATTAAGTACTGACAATCAAAAACAATGAAATAGATTAAACAGATATCAGTGTTAAAGACAAATCAAGAAGTGAAGAGATATCGGGGCATGCGAAATAGACTAATACAATTTACGTCCTCTTTCGTGCTCCTGGAAACATGTTGTGTCACTGCAGCCTGGCCAATGGGGTGGGGATCTACACATAGTGGTGAGCTTACTGAGTAGCTTCAGATTACACTACAGTTAGGAGGACCATGGTATACCGTCTCATGTACGCCTCGGGATGTTAGAAGAGTCACTGGAGACTGCTACCAAAGAACTGTTATGAGGAGTTAAATCATCACAAACTGATTCGAGGAGAAACAATATACAGATAAATCATTTCCTAAATTGATCTTATTTAAATAAATCATATCCTAAATAAATAAACTGAAGATAGGTGGCACTGACTAATGCACCTGTGGTACATGGAAAACGACCGCTGAACATCTGCTACAAAATTTCCCGACATACGAGGACCAGAGAAAGCACATGTGGCCATCACCAGTGCCAACACTAGACAGGCTCAATGGCAGAGTCGACAGCCTCAGGATGACAGCTGCTTTCTTCGAACAAATCCAAGTTGACGTCTGACAGCGTACGGCGAAGAAGAGGGAGAAGATATCCTAAATTAAATTATATCAATAATGTCAACAGCGGTATTCTGCGACCCCCACAACTGGTAGTCCCGAAAATAAAAAAAGGTGAAGCGATAGATACATTATTTAAAGAAAGAAAGAAATAGAGAGAGAGAGAGAGAGAGAGAGAGAGAGAGAGAGAGAGAGAGAGAGTTAGAAATAACATTAACAAAACAGTGAGGACAGGAATGAATATATGTCAGGATTATTCACATGAATATGAAGGAAGTAGTGCATCCAAATCAACAACAAGACGGAAGCAGAACATCCAGATGAACAAGATGGAAGCAGAACATCCAGATGAACACGACGGAAACAGAACATCCAGACCAACTAACATGACAGAAGCAAGAACATCCAGACTAACGACAAGCGAAAAGCAACAACATCCAGACCAAAAATAAGGAAGCAAGAACATTCAGACTAACAAGAGGGAAGCAGAACATCCAGACCAACAACAAGATGGAAACGGAACATCCAGAAAATTGTACATCTGATACCAATTATGGAGGGTTAATAAGTTAAGTTTCGGACACACAATAAAAAAAACGTTTTTATTTTGTAAATGAAAAATTAAATTAATTTAATCAACTGACAGTTTTAGTTTTATGACACCTCTTACTAGTCCCAGTTTGATGACACCTTACACTAGTCACAGTTTGATGACACCTTATACTAGTCCCAGTTTTATGACACTTTATACTGGTTCCAGTTTTAAGACACCTTATACTAGTCCCAGTTTTATGACACCTTATACTAGTCCCAGTTGTATGACACTTTATACTGGTTCCAGTTTTAAGACACCTTATACTAGTCTCAGTTTTATGACACCTTATACTAGTCCCAGTTTTATGACACATTATACTAGTCCCAGTGTTAAGACACCTTAAACTAGTCACAGTTTGATGACCCCTTATACTAGTCCCAGTTTGATGACACCTAATACTAGTCACAGTTTGATGGCACCTTATACTAGTCCCAGTGTTAAGACACCTTATACTAGTCACAGTTTGATGACCCCTTATACTAGTCCCAGTTTGATGACACCTTATACTAGTCACAGTTTGATGACCCCTTATACTAGTCCCAGTTTTAAGACACCTTATACTAGTCCCAGTTTTATGACACATTATACTAGTCCCAGTGTTAAGACACCTTAAACTAGTCACAGTTTGATGACCCCTTATACTAGTCCCAGTTTGATGACACCTTATACTAGTCACAGTTTGATGGCACCTTATACTAGTCCCAGTTTGATGACCCCTTATACTAGTCCCAGTTTGATGACACCTTATACTAGTCACAGTTTGATGGCACCTTATACTAGTCCCAGTTTTATGACACCTTATACTAGTCCCAGTTTTATGACACCTTATACTAGTCCCAGTTTTATGACACCTTATACTAGTCCCAGTTTTATGACACCTTATACTAGTCCCAGTTTTGTGACACCTTATACTAGTCGCAGTTTTATGACACCTTATGCTAGTCACAGTTTGATGACACCTTATACTAGCCACACAGTCAATGAGAAAGATGAGCTTGCTTCTTCATCATCAGTTTTTCAAATCTGGATACTTGGATTTCAGTGTGGAGTAATGAAATATCAATGAGCTGTTCTTGATCTCTAGTTGTGAGTGTAGATGGGAGGTATGTACTGAAGGGATTTTGAACCAGGTGTGTTGGTCAGTTTCTTCTTCCGAAAAGTACTAGCCAAAGCAAACACTGAACTGTGTTATTCTTTTGATGACAGTTCCGTGTGAAAGCTAGGGAGAGTTGCAATAATACAATAGGCAATTGTGTTCAGCGCCATGTATGTTCAGCTCCTATGTGTGTTCAGCTCCCATGTATGTTCAGTTCTCATGTGTGGTCAGTTCCTATGTATGTTCAGATCCCATGTGTGTCCAGCTCCCATGCGTGTTCAGCTCCCATGTGTGTTCAGCTCCCATGTGTGTTCAGCTCCCATATGTGTTTAGCTCCCATGTAAGTGCACATTTGCACATAGCAGCCAGTCAATGACCGACCTCCATCAGTGCACACATCTACACTTTTCTACCAATTAATCTTGTTTTCTTCCATAAACAAATCCAATATTTCAAAGCTGCTTTTGTTACAGATTTGATGCTTTTCCAGAAAAGAAGATCATAAAAGAACTTTCTGACATCTATAAATCGCACATAACAGATTAGATACGCATCATTGTGCATACCTGAAATTTTATTTAGCTGAATAGCGAAATCTCATTTTAGTTTTTAAATCAGCTGGTCAATAACATCGTTAACCATCTCAATTATTCGACAACTAATAGTATTATCAGACAAAGGCACACTCAGCAATTGCTTGACGGCAGATTCGCCTATCATAGTAGACACCATATCCACAGCAGCAGGTAAGATAAGGTCTTCAGCAATGGTATGGGGTTATTTTGCTCTTTGCTACATGGTAAGGAACTTTGTAAGATGAAAGAAGAGCCTTTGAAAGAATCTTAGTTTGTTTAGTGAGTATTGTTTTTGTTTTTTTTGTTCTGTCAATTCTTTTAACTTGCGAGAAAAGTACTCAAGTGGTCGTTTCACCAAACTGCCATGAACTGATTTTAAATGTTGTCTCATTTTATTAGGAAGCATTCTTTCACTAGCCAGAACTTTAAAACAAAAGACACATTGTGAGCGTTCTTCATTTTCCACAGTTGTGCACGTAAACCCATAGTGCACGTAAACACGTAATGCAGGTAACTGTCGTCATATTTCCGATGTTGTCGTCTCCGTTCGTCTTTAGAACTGCACGACACCTCAGAAATATCTCGTTTTGCCCACGTAATTAAAAATGTAACTATATATCTGACAAACAGAGACATTTCACAACACAATTTAAAACAAACTGCATTGGACAAAACTGCGTTCAAACTGCAAAACAGCAAGACCAGACTGGTTTTAATTATTGTGACACGTGGAACTGTCATCTACCAAAACAGCTGTAATATCAAGCCAGCCTGCATGAAGTCACTAGCGCACAGCTCATAGTGGTATTGGACGATCGTTGGTTGAGTCAGCTCATCTCTTAACACCAGCATTCGCCCTGATGACATCAGCTGTTCGTAACATAGACATGCTCTGGAGTGTTATGGTACATTTATGAACAACTTTTAGTACCTAATGACACGTATTGGTTCCTTTTAATAATATCTCGGCCTAAACATGTCGCCATACAAAGATCGATATTTATTGATGGACCTTGACTCTTAATGTCAAGGCAAATACTTTTCCCAAGCCACCGCGACGCGCCCTTAACCGACGGCCTCGACGTTCCTGGTAGCTTCGACGCACTGTTTGATTTACACTTCTGATATACATCTCTGATTGACATCTCTGATTTACACCTCTGATTTACACCTCTGATTTACACCTCTGATTTGCTAAAAATACTAAAAATAGAAACTGCGTTGCCACACTGATAACACGACTGTAAGCATCTGCTTCACGAGTGTCCAACATACGTTGGGTTTGTTAGATGTGCAATACGATGTCTACCCTTTGAACAACAATGGCTGAAGGTCGTAGCTCAGGATATATAAACAAATAACAATAAATAAAACTCTATTAATGATATAAAGTTGTGTAATACTTAATATCGATTTATACATGTATTTATAAATAGTGTGTGACCAGGATTCCGTGGAGAAGTGGTTAAGTCATCGGTCTCGTGATCAGGTGGTGTGGGTTCGACTCCGAACTCCGCCGTCTTTTTCACTAGTGCTTGATGCATCTCGTAGTCGCCCCCTAGTCGTCTTGTCCTTGACTTGCCACTGGGGTCGGGCGTTTCCAAACGAGAGAGTGAGAGAGAGGGTGCGTTCTGTCGGTAAATGTAAGCCGTGTCGTTGCACAATCCTGCACCAAGTGCGTTCTGTCGGTCAATATGAGCCGTATGATTGCACAATCCTGCACAAAGTGCGTTCTGTCGGTCAATATGAGTCGTATGATTGCACAATCCTGCACAAAGTGCGTTCTGTCGGTCAATATGAGCCGTATGATTGCACAATCCTGCACAAAGTGCGTTCTGTCGGTCAATATGAGCCGTATGATTGCACAATCCTGCACCAAGTGCGTTCTGTCGGTCAATATGAGCCGTGTGATTGCACAATCCTGCACAAAGTGCGTTCTGTCGGTCAATATGAGCCGTGTGATTGCACAATCCTGCACAAAGTGCGTTCTGTCGGTCAATATGAGCCGTATGATTGCACAATCCTGCACAAAGTGCGTTCTGTCGGTCAATATGAGCCGTATGATTGCACAATCCTGCACAAAGTGCGTTCTGTCGGTCAATATGAGCCGTGTGATTGCACAATCCTGCACAAAGTGCGTTCTGTCGGTCAATATGAGCCGTGTGATTGCACAATCCTGCACCAAGTGCGTTCTGTCGGTCAATATGAGCCGTGTGATTGCACAATCCTGCACAAAGTGCTTTCTGTCGGTCAATATGAGCCGTGTGATTGCACAATCAGCCACCTGCCTCGCAGCCGCCTCTTACAGCAAGGCATAATAGTTGCACTAAAGCCGTATCAAAATATATACGAGTATTCGTAGTTGTGGAGATACGACTTTGCGAAAATGACAAGTATTTAAACTTTGTTTTCAATTGTTTTATTGTGTTGCTATTTTGAAAGTGTAAAAGCGCTGTATACACAATAGTAAGAATAAAATAAAGGACAGAACATTTTGTGATAGCATGATAACCTAGATGTGATTAGTTTAATTTGAACAATGTAGAGTGATTGTTTACCAATATTTAGTTCAGTTGTGATATTGTCTAAGCTAAAATACAATAATGTGTAAACAAAATAGCAGAGTAATTAATACGTAGGAGAAATATGCACATGTTTGAAAACTAATGAGTGTCTTCCTGATGAATTTATTTCCATTATATCTTAAATTCGACATATAATTTGTCTTGCCCATACATATAAAGAACTGATCCACTGCTGTGTTCTGGGAATGTAGTAAATCGTGATTAAACAGGGTTTTTCATGAGAATAGCAGCTTCATGATGCAACATTTATTGATACAGTTAACTCTGCTACACGACGCATCCTCCATCATGTAGAAATCCTTCACAGAACCTCTTCTCTTCTCACAGACTGTTTGCAAGAATCTATGTCAGCCTCTAGCCTTCCCGCTCCATCCATGGCCAGTTTCAACGATTCCTTGCAAGGCTGTATGTTCCATATAGGCTATCCGTAAGTGGGACCTATCCTGTGGGGACACCATGCTCCGATGGGACTAACAGGTTACATGCGCTCTTATTATATCTTGAAATCTAGTTAGTTTTTCGGCACACGCTTTTGAATGACCTGTCCATAGATCAACAGGTTCGCACTAGTAAGAGCTGTGTGCACAATTGCATCTCTCTAGGTTTTTGGGAAGTTCGTTAATACAGGTAAAGTGAGTGAGCAAGTTCAGGTAGCAGTGAAAAGGCAAATGCAAAGTTATGATTAAAAGAAATATTAAACATTGGAGCAAGGAAGTGATAATCAAACTGTATCAAGCATTAGTTAGACCTAGATTGGAGTACTGTGTACAGGTGTGGAGTCCTTATCGTAGAGGGGATATGAACATGTTGGAAAGGATACAAAGAATAGCGACTAAGGTGATAGTGGGATTCCAGAATTACAGTTATGAGGAAAGACTCAGAAAAACCGGGCTACAGTGTCTAGAAAAGAAAAGAATTGGAGGTGACAATACAGGTTTATTTAATTGTAATTTTTTTACATAATGTGATCTACGGAAATGATAAATTAGACTATAACAAGTTTTTTTTCTCAAAAATACAACCACCGACAGAACAAGAGGGCATAGCTACAAATTAACTAAAGAAAGGTCCAGATTGGATATTATGAAATATTTTTTTAGAGATTGGTGAATGCTTGGAATGCATTGTCACATAAAGTAGTAGAACCATGAACATTTAATGCATTAGAAAATATATTTGATGCGCATAGCTTTTAGAGCAAGGAAATGTAAATGAAACTGGTTGTATACAGACTCCGCAGAGTCTTCTAAACCAGTATAAAGATGTTAAGTTAAGTTATAACGTGTCCCAAAAAAAAAGGAATATAAGATATAATTTTAAATCAGTATAAATGTTACTGTCTGTATACTTCTATAAAATATTTTGTATAAAGTATCATTGTTCATAATTATTTAATGGTATAATAAATTTACTTCGGAGCAAACGTAGTTTGTCAATATAAAATTAAGCAATGTTACAATCCACAGTTGAAACAGAAATGTACGAAACTTGTTCAAATGAAACCGAACCCAGTGACTGTTACATCATCTGGTGTAAATGCATTAAATATAGCAATTGCTATGAAGCAAACATGCCACAGGATTAGTTAGGCATTCAGACACGCCTCCCACTGCTTGGGTAGACGGCGGATGCCGTCGGAAAAAAAATGACTTTGGTTGCACTTTGAACCACTTGGTCACCGAGGCCTTGACGTCTGCATCAAAATCGAATCTTTGTCCCTTCAGAAATTTGTGTAAGGGTCCCAACAAATCGCAGTCACAAGGGGGCATATCGGGGCTATAAGATGGGTGTGGCAGTACTTCCCACCTTTTCTGTGATAACGCTTTCTGAACAATGTTCGCGACATGTGCACGCGCAATGTCATGCAACAGAATCACACCACGTGAAATCATGCAGGGTCGTTTATTCTTGAATGCTGCATGCAGCTTGTCTAGTGTGTCATTGAATCGGATGGCATTGATGTTCACGCCAGACTCTTTAAAGTCTACCAACAAAAGTCCCTGATGGTCAAAAAACGCTGTCACCATAACCGTACACGCGGAAATGTGTGACTTGTATTGTTTTGCTTTCAGTGATTCGGGATGTTTCCATTGCATGCTATCAGTTTTGCTGCTTCGCTCAAATGGTGGCACCACAATTCATCACCTGCCACTATGCGCAAAAGAAACGAATCACACTCCTCTTCGTATCGCAGCAAGTGGTTCAAACTCAATCCCATTGTTCTTTCTTATGGTGGATGGTCAGCAAACGAGGTGAGGTCCCCATTGTGAACACAGCTTCCGGTACTTCAGTTTCTTGCTAATCACCATTTGAACTGTCCATAGCGACACAGCGAACTCCACTGCTAGCGAACGTAAGCTATAGTGACGGTCCACCCGAATTTACTGCATCAATTCTGCCGATGCAACTTCTGATGCAACAATATGCGCCTGACCTGGTCTGGGAAGATCTTTCGATAACTCACGTTCTTCTTTAAACATCGTTGTCCAGTTCTTCGCTATTGTCTTCGACACACTATTATCACCATACCATGCCTGCATTCTGTGATGACTGTCAACTGGTCGACATCCTTCAGCTGTTAGAAACCGAATCCCCGCTCGCCGATCAACTCTGGACGGATTCCGTATCACACCCGCCATGTTTTCAGCAGTCTGCCGAGGAAACTATGAGTCGGAGGAAAATGAAATTTTGCAAACTTGATGGTTGGTATGTTCTGTTTACACCAGAAGAAAGTCATCATGTGCATCGTGCATATGTTCACTTGGTGCAGTTCGGTCAGGTGTAATTTCAACACGCCTCGTTTATAAACAAATTTGAGGTACTTTGACGCTAGTCCGGTCAGACACAACATATTGCCCAAGATATTGTACCAGAGTCAGGCACAATATACTGACGAACACCACTATCTCTCGTACATGTAGTGTTCCCTGAAAAATATATATTTTGAGGGCAGTGTGACTGATGAGAAATGGATCGATGTGATACCCGTAGAAGGGAGCGTCACGCAGATGAAGCCAAGCATAACGCAACAGCCTGAAGGGCAGTGGTCCACCTTCATCAGCACACTCGGAAGGTGAGGAAAACATCTACAGCCCGCTACTTAACGCGCTTTTCAGGGAGCAGAAAAGAATAGCCTTACTCTTTATGAGCATTAAACAACAACAACGACAATATAAACAAATTATACAATCAATATATCAAATATCTTTAATTGATTTAAACTTGTCTACACACATTTTATTTTAATAATAAATATCACTTGAACAAATAAGGACAACCAACATATATGCCCTTCTAGAACTATACTCGAATGCATACATGCACGAACCTATATGGAGTTTGATGGCTATATTTAACATAAAATACGCAATAAACTTATAAATACTGAAACTGTATGCAAACCTGTTTAAAACATCTGATGTAAACTTTCACAACAGTCACGCTTCGGTCAATCCGGCTATTAATGGATACATGTCTAAAAGATTAGGTAATGAAAATGCAGCAAGCGTACTGCGCAACTCACCTCACGCAAGTTGGAGTTTAGAATACTTCTCTCTAATATTCATTTTAGACCAGCGGTTACTCTGCTGATATCTTTGTTTGACATATCATTTTGACATGATTAAAGTTTGCTCTTCACATTGGGAACTTGTGCATTTACAGCTGGAAAGGACGCAGCATTAGCGTTTATATTCTACTTTTTCATTTATTTAACGGTGTTTCTAAAAACCCTAAACTCTACTCTATATTCAAACTACTGCAGAACGCACAAGTTCTCTTCCTTGCTTTCCATACAAACCCATTCAAAACCAAGTAGTCTGATCTGTGTTTTAGTATGTCTTGCTTGTGAATTATTTTATCTGGAAAATATGTCCTGAATAATGTCATGTAACCATGTGTAACTCGTACTATGAGAATAAAATATCCAATTCTATTTAGTCATTCTGATGACATATCCAAAAATAAAGGATACAATAAATCAATCAATCCAACATCTATACAAGCACAACGCATGCGGCCAACAACAGAAAGATTACTGTCCCACTGGACTACCTGCGCCGCGACAGAAACGACTGAATCTTGAGTTGGGACCTGTACAATGAAGACCACCCCTTGGCGAAGAACGGGTCGAACTAAGAACCACATCCCCAACACAGCCATCATGGGCAAAACCCGCTTCAATGACACCGTAGATACGGCGTTGCTAGGAAAGTACAGGTGGGCAGGCCACGTGGTACGCATGCCTGTCAATAGATGGACACGATAAAGTGACGTCATGGTGGTCCTACACCTTTAATCATCACCCTGGACGTACATCAATGAGATAGAGAGATGGACTGCGACAAGACTTGGGTTCGGCATGATACTTAAAGGCAAAAGAGAGAGATGAGTTTAGACGACATTTGGATACTTGGCATAGGGCACGTAGCATGTCTGAAAGAACACAAGCATTACAGTATGATAGTATTTACCGTAAAAACAAATATGCTGCTTAGAAAAGCCGTCAGTAAATCATTAATCTTTATTAAGACAGTGATACTGTTACATCCCATACACAAAATCTAAATTATAAAAATTACTCCAAAAAAATCTAAATGCCATTAAATTATTGCTGCAATTTTTATACAAACGCTGTATGTTAGTCTTAAATATCACTTGACAAGGGAATCGCTACAGCTGAGCAAGCCAGGAATGCATCAAAAACCTAGATTTGAAATCCCACACATTACAAGCGACCGCTGGTCTCTAGTTAGATGGGAACCAGCGGGGAATCAGGGTTCGATTCCGGAGAGGGAGCATGAGAAACGGCTACCACATCCAAGGAAGGCAGCAAGCGCGCAACTTACCCACGCCCGGCACGGGGAGGTAGTGACGAAAAATAACAATACGGGACTCTTTCGAGGCCCCGTAATTGGAATGAGTACACTTTAAACCCTTTAACGAGGATCTATTGGAGAGCAAGTCTGGTGCCAGCAGCCGCGGTAATTCCAGCTCCAATAGCGTATATTAAAGTTGTTGCAGTTAAAAAGCTCGTAGTTGGATCTCAGGCGCAGGCGGGTGGTCCGGCTCACGCCGGTTCACTGCCCGTTGTCTCCTGCCCTACCGTCTGCTGGCTCTCTCCCACGGGTGCTCTTAGCTGAGAGTCCTGGATGGCCGGCGCGTTTACTTTGTTGGTTTTCGGAACTGGAGGTAATGATTAACAGGGACAAACGGGGGCATTCGTATTGCGACGTTAGAGGTGAAATTCTTGGATCACCGCAAGGCGAGCTACTGCGAAAGCATTTGTCAATAATGTTTTCATTAATCAAGAACGAAAGTCAGAGGCGCAAAGACGATCAGATACCGTCGTAGTTCTGACCATAAACGATGCCGACCAGCGATCCGCAGAAGTTGCTTCGATGACTCTGCGGGCAGCTTCCGGGAAACCAAAGTGTTGGGTTCCGGGGGAAGTATGGTTGCAAAGCTGAAACTTAAAGGAATTGACGGAAGGGCACCACGCAAATACTGTAGAACGACTGACAAATCGAGAGCACTTTCGTTGGGTCTAATAGTGAACGTGTGCTGGTATTAGACCCACGGAAGACAGGTCAACTCTCTAACCTTCTAATGAAGGAACGCTACGAAAATCGTGTTTTAACCCCGCAGAAACGGCAGGTTCCAGATTCCTGGTCACTGACAAACAAAAGCCTTCGATTAATTCGTCCTGGCCAAATAGTGAACGGGTGCTGGAAATAGACCAACTGGAGACAGGTCAGTTTTACCCTACAAATGACAGGGCGTTGCTACGGAAATCCTGCTCCACTCGAGAGGAGCCGCAGACATTTGGTTCACGTACCAGGCTGATAAGCCAATGGCGCGAAGCTACCATGTGAGGGATTACGGCCGAACGCCTGTAAGCCGGAATCCCGCCCAAAATCTTAGCACCACTGCAATGGGAGGCTTCGATATGGTCGGGACCTGGGGATCGCGCCTCAACCCTACCAGGTCGAGCCACAGAAAAAGGTCTCTTCCATCCGCCGATCAAAGCGGGCGGATAGCTGCTCGATATTCACCCAATACGGCGATGGGGTGCGAAACCACCAACATAAGACTTAGTTCTTGGTCGGGGTGTCGAAAACAGTACAGCAGCCCCCTCACTGTGAACTGTCGAGACTCATTCCTTGACATGGAGATATGTAAGCAAACCAGGCGAACAACATCTCCGTGACATTACCAGGCTTGTCCCCTGGTTAAATGCACTTCTCCTTCGATCTCTACCCCTGTACGCTATCAGCCATACCAATGGACGCAGAAGAGATGCAGACTAGCGGACATTGCACACCTGCCCCACTGTGTCAACATCCTAGGTGGCGGGGAATGCTAGGCGTACCATCCCTACCAAGCCTAGAAAATAAAGGGAGCAAAGAGATACCCCACTCACATGCAAATGCTACGTTTCTGGCAGGACGTGACGATCCTGGGATACAGACACACTGGACTGCCTCTCATCCGGGTAAACCAGTCCATATCATATATCATCTCATATATCATCACCGTACCCTATTGACACGAGTAGTGAAGACTCGTTAGTCTGGTAAGACAACTTCCATAAGAGAGACAACTCTGATCACAAACAACTGCTGCCTTGCAGATAGGCTGGGGACAGCCAAAGGCTAAGGAGGGCATCCCTACAGAAACGCCTATTGAAATCGGATGCACGGGGCCACAAGCCTAACGAAACAGTGCAACGTAAATCGCAGTATGATGACAGTACAACCTATCAGAAAAACGTATGGCGCTCATCCTGCAGAGTCCCGTCAGGCAGCGAGAGTGCCGGACCTCACGTCTCAAAGGGACCCACCCTTGACTACTGGTGGTTACCCACCCATGTGTCGTGGAGTCAAGGAACATGGCTATGGGGAAATTCCTATTGACCGAAAACTCAAGACCGTCAAAATACTACAGTGGAATGCGGAGGATCTGGGGTATTTGTCTCGCCGCCGCGATTCAATCTCAGCCAGTATTCGTAAAGCGATCTCAGTTCCGCCAGGCGGAGCGATAGCGCAGGCTTGCGGAAAACACTTGCTCGCCTTTCCCCGTAGAAGTATCGGAATGCGGTTTTTTTGGCGTCTCCTCCGCCGAGGTGTGCTGCTCTGGTCCGTATCGAGAAACGTTGTCAGTCGGTGGTGATTTATCTAAGGCTTATAGCAGAGCTTGACAGTTCGTCTCGCTGGTGGTCAGACTCTCGCAAAGAGCTTCTAACCGGCAAATGGAAAGCACGAATCGTACCTGAAGGCCCTGTGTTCTCAGGACCAACCCTCGGGCGAAGGGCAGGACGGCAGGCCAAATTGTCTCTAGTCCCAGTGAAATTCATCGCCGGGGTCGTTGAGATCCGTTCTGCACAGAGCGCTGCCATCCCTCCTCGAGCGAGCCCGGTCGGTCGGTCGTCTGGTGCGTGTAGGGGCCCCTGTCAGGCGGTCCTAGGTCGACGGAGTGAGGGACGGGGGGAACAACCGTCCGTTCGTCAGTCGGTCCCTGCGGCCGTCCCAGTGAGGCTTTTTACACACCCGTCCTCCGCCGACCGGTGTGTGCGTTACGTACGTCTCCGACAGATATCTGGTTGATCCTGCCAGTATTGTCTCAAAGATTAAGCCATGCATGTCTAAGTTCACACTGTCTCACTGTGAAACAGCGAATGGCTCATTAAATCAGTCGAGGTTCCTTAGATGACACGATCCTACTTGGATAACTGTGGCAATTCTAGAGCTAATACATGCTTACCAAGCTCCGACCCTCGCGGAAAGAGCGCTTTTATTAGTTCAAAACCAATCGTCGTTTCCCCTCGCGGGGTTGCGGCGTCCCCACTGGTGACTCTGGATAACTTTGTGCTGATCGTATGGCCTCATGTGCCGGCGACGCATCTTTCAAATGTCTGCCCTATCAAATGTCGATGGTACGTGACATGCCTACCATATTTGTAACGGGTAACGGGGAATCAGGGTTCGATTGCTGAGAGGGAGCATGAGAAACGGCTACCACATCCAAGGAAGGCAGCAGGCGCGCAACTTACCCACTCCCGGCACGGGGAGGTAGTGACGAAAAATAACAATACGGGACTCTATCGAGGCCCCGTAATTGGAATGAGAACACTTTAAACCCTTTAACGAGGATCTATTGGAGGGCAAGTCTGGTGCCAGCAGCCGCGGTAATTTCAGCTCCAATAGCGTATATTACAGCTGTTGCAGTTAAAAAGCTCGTAGTTGGATCTCAGGCGCAGGCTGGGGGTCCGGCTCGCGCCGGTTCTCTGCCCGTTGTCTCCTGCCCTACCGTCTGCCGGCTCTCTCCCACGGGTGCTCTTCGCCTAGCGTCCTGGGTGGCCGGCGCGTTTACTTTGAAAAAATTATAGTTTTTAAAGCAGGCCTCGGCTGCTTGAATAATGGTGCATGGAATAATGGAAAAGGACCTCGGTTCTATTTTGTTGGTTTTCGGAACTGGAGGTAATGATTAACAGGTACAAACGGGGGCATTCGTATTGCGGCGTTAGAGGTGAAATTCTTGTATCGCCGCAAGACGAGCTACTGCGAAAGCATTTGTCAATAATGTTTTCATTAATCAAGAACGAAAGTCAGAGGCGCGAAGACGATCAGATAACGTCGTAGTTCTGACCATAAACGATGCCGACTAGCGATCCGCAGGAGTTGCTTCGATGATTCTGCGGGCAGCTTCCGGGAAACCAAAGTGTTTGGGTTCCGGGGGAAGTATGGTTGCAAAGCTAAAACTTAAAGGAATTGACGGAAGGGCACAACCAGGAGTGGAGCCTACGGCTTAATTTGACTCAACACGGCCAACACTGAAATGACTGACATGCCGAGACCACTTTCCTTGGGTCTAATATGGAACTGGTGCTGGATTTAGACCCTCACAAATCTGGGGTTATGCCCTTTGTGGCTCGGTTGGTCTGCATTTAGAGTTTGATAAAGGAATTGACGGAAGAGCACTACCAGGAGTGGAGCCTGCGGCTTAAATTTACTTAACACGCCAATACTGTAGAAAGACTGTCAAATCGAGAGCACCTTTGTGAGGTCTAATAGTGAACATGTGCTGGTATTAGATTCACGGAAGACAGGTCAGTCTCTTAACCCCCTAATGAAAGAGCGTCTGCTATGGTAATCTGGTCTTAACCCTGCAGAAATCGCGGGTTCCAGAAACTTGGCCATTGACAAACTAAAAAGCCCTCTATTGATACGTCCGGTCTAATATTGAACGGGTGCTGGAAATAGACCCTCGCAAGACAGGTCAGTTTTACCCTACTAATGACAGGGCGTTGCTATGGTAATCCTGCCCAACTCGAGAGGAGCCGCAGACATTTGATTCACGTACTAGGCTGATAAGCCAACGGCGCGAGGCTACAAGGTGAGGGATTACGGCCAAACGCCTCTAAGCCAAAAAATCGCCCAAAAGCTCAGCACGATTGTAAAGGGAGGATTCGACATGGTGGGGACCTGGTGCTCCCGCTCCAACCCCGCCCGGTCGAGCCGCAGAATGAGGTCTCTGCCGTCCGCCGATCAAAGCGGAAAGGAAGCTGCTCGATATTCACCCCATACGGCGATGAGGCATGAAACCATTTGTAGAAGACTTAGTTCTCGGTCGGGGTGCCCTAAGAAGTATATCAGCTACCTCACTGCGAACTGCTGAGACTCAACCCTTGACCATGAGATATGTCCGAACACCAGGCGAACAACATCTCCGTGCAATGACCAGGCTTGTCCCCTGGTCAAATTCACTATTTCTAGAGGAATCACAGGTCGCTGACATTTGGTCCACGTGCTTGGCTGATAAGCTACCATCTGAGGGACTACGGCCGAACGCCTCTAAGCCAGAATCCCGCCCTAAATCTAAGCACCGCTGTGATTGGAGGCTACGACATGGCTGGGGCTTGCGTCTCAGCCCGGCCTCTTCGAGCCACAGAAATGCACCTGGTAAAATGCACTCCTGCCTCGCTCTTTGCCTCTGTCTGCTGTCAGTCATCCCAATGGACGCAGAAGAGATGCAGTCCAGCAGACATTGCACCTCCTGCCCTATTGTGACAACCTCCTGGGTGGCGGGGAATGCTAGGCGTACCATCACTGCAGATGAGCCGAGAAAATAAAGGGAGCAAAGAGATACCTCACTCACATGCATATGCTACGTTTCTGGCAGGACGTGACGATCCTGGGAAAAAGTCACACTGGACTGCCTCTCTTCCGGGATAGTACAAACTAGTACATAGTCCATCATATCATTGCCAAACGCTATAGACACGAGTAGGGAAGACTCGATAGTCCTGCAAGACAACTTCCCAAGAGAAACAACTCTGACCAAAAACAACTGCTGCCTTGCAGTTAGGCTGGGGACAGCCAAAGGCTAAGGAGGGCAACCCTTCAGAAACGCCTGTTGAAATCGGATGCACTGAGCCACTGGCTAATAAATTAAATCAGTGCAACGTAAATATCGCTGTAAACAGCGTACGATGAAGAAGAAGATTCTTTGTCTAGAAGTTTTGGTAATCGTCCATGCTTCACAGCCATAAGCTGCCACAGGAAAAACACAGGCTCTCAAGACTTTTACTTTTATCGTTTTGTTGGTGCCCTACCATAATTTCTTCAGGCTGTTCAGTCTCTGCATTGCCATAGTTAGTCTTCTTCTGATTTCTTTCAAGCAGTCACCATTTTTGTCAATTCTGGAGCCCAGATATTCAAAACGTGTAACCTGCTCTATTTCCTCACCACCCACTGTAAATGTATGCTGACATTGTGTTTTATCGGTGGTCATTATCTTTGTTTTGTTTTTGAAAAGATTTTGATCTTTACTATGTCCATTAACGGATGAAAGTAGCTGTTCTAGCCCTACCGCACTTCTTGATAGTATCACTGTGTCATCTGCGTATCGTAACTCTGGAATCTCGTACCCCTCCCCCCCCCCCCCCCCCCCAATCGTAAATTGGTCGAAACTTTCAATGTTCTTATCTTCTCGTACATTTCTCATTATACATTCCGCATATATGTTGTACATATAAGGTGAGAGGATACATCCCTGTCGGACTCCCTTTTGTACTGCAAACCGATCTAATGTTTGCCCAGATACTCGGACAGCGGCTTGTTGATCTTGGTATAATGTTTCAATGAGATGGACTATATGCAAAGGAAACCCCATTTCCTTCATGATTCTCCACAGATTTTGATGTTTTACCGTGTCGAAGGCCTTAGTGTAATCAATGAAACATGTGTACAGGTCTACATTAAACTCTTAATTTTTTTCGATATTCCTTAAATTGAATATGTGGTCCCGGGTCCCTCTGTCTTTCCTAAAACCTGCCTGGACTATGTGAATTTCAGATTCAAACCATTTCTCTATCCTTCTTAATAGGATTCGCAAGAGTATCTTGCTAGCATGGCTGATCAGTGCGATAGTTCGGTAGTTCGTGCATAGCTTCATGTTACCTTTTTTCGGGAGGGGAATATAAATTGATTTCTTCCATTTTCCTGGCCACTCTGCACTGTGCCATATCTGTTTACACAGCTTGTGATAGACTCGAGCACATGCCTCTCCTCCTGCTTGTATTAGCTCTGCTGGGATATCATCTCATCCTGGAGACTTTCCCTTTGTCAGGCCTTTAATTGCAGAGCGTACTTCTTCCAATGTTGATTCAGGTTCTTTATCATCCTTTGGTAGGATTGTAACTGAGCGCTTTGTGCTATCTCCATACATGGTTCAGCAGTACTCTCTCCATCTATTCACATAAATATATATATATATTTATATATATATATATATAAATATATATATATATATATGCACACAGTCATACATAAATACATACATATAGACATACATAACTATTTACATACATCCATACATACAAAAAATACACATACATAATAATAACTGTTCATCGTTTTCGATGAGAACCGCCGACATCATCCTTGTCACAGCTTATCCTGATTAATGTGGGTGCGCACGTGGCTGAACAGGCCAATGCGGGTACGATAATATCTGTTGCATAATGGGTACACGAGGTTTGTAGAAGGTGTGGATGTTCCCGATGTTCGTGATTTCCGTGTCTCGGGTCTGCTCTGGACCGTCACAACACGGTGATCTTCGCTGATAGCCACATCCGCTTTGACTGCGCTTCTCCAGTTAAATCTGTTTTGCGCAAGACATTCCCAGGTGGTGACATCTATCTGGGGACTTTGCAGTGAGTCCCTCAGACTGTCTTTGAAACGTTTCGCCCTCTCACGCGCCATCTCTCGTTCAGCTCGCCATAGATGAACTTCTTTGAGAGTCGTTCGTCTGGCATACGAACGAGGTGCCAGGCCCATCCTAGTCGTGCTTTTTCTAGCAGTGCATGAATCCTGGCATGTCAGCCCTTTAGAGAACCTCGATGCCAGTCACACAATATTGCCATAGGATGTGGAGTATTCGCTTCAGGCAACCTGTATGGAAGGGGTCTAAACTCTTTGCATGTCCAGAGAATGCAGTACAGTCCAGTTTTTGCAGGCGTAGAGTAGGGTTGGAATGATGGTTGCACGGTAGACTTTTGAGTTTGGTCCTGACGCTGATGCTACGACGCTCCCACACCATTGAGCGCATTCTACCAAAGACTGTGCTGGTCCATGCTACACTTTTTCCACCTTATCACCGAGACTGACATATCTCGACAATGTGCTGCTTGGAAACGTGAATTTATCTACAACATTCAGCGTTTGCCCTCTGACTGTATCCTTTGGTTTTGTGGACAGCCTGGTGCTGGTTGGTATATGGCCTCTGTTTTCTTGGCATTTAGGATCATTCGAAAATTGTCGCATGCAGCAGAGAACCGGCCTATGCCCACCTGCATGTTCAGTTCTGAGTTGCTGCTTAGAGCGCAGTTGTCAGCAAACACAAGTTCTCTGATTATATCGCCAACTTATTTGGGTTTGACCTTCATTCTTCGGTGAGTGAGTAGCTTGCCATCCGTGCGTAACTTTATGGATATGTCAAGCTCCAGCGATCTGAGGGCGTCTGTCATCGTGGCCGTAAACAGCATGGTGAACAGGGTCGGGGCGAGTACACATCTTTCTTGTGCTCCGTTTATTACTTGAAAAGTTTTAGAAATTTTCCGCTCTCCAGTACGCGATCAAACACGCCTTAGTGTATCTGTTCCACCATAGTTATGAACTTGTTGGGGCAGCCAAACTTGGATCATCCACAGCCCTATTTGGTGGTACTGTATCGAATGCCTTTATCAGACCAAAAAATGTGGTGTACAGGCATGGTTTTGTTTCCGACACTTCTATTGTAATTAGCGAGCAGCAAAGATAGTGTCCACTGTTCCTCTTTCGGCTCTGAATCCACATTGGTTTTCTAGCGGTAGTGGCTTAGTTCAAGGTGTTTATTGAGCCGGTTGAGCATTAGGCGCGATAGGATACTGATTACTACGGACAGTTGCGATATTATCTATACATACATACACATATACACGCACACACACATACATTATTATTAGTTGCATCGCAAGCGTTGATGGTCATATCATTAGACTGTTTTTTCTTGATGATGTAACTGGCGATGTACTTGAATTATAGTGAGAAAGTAACTGCGCCTGTCATCGACCTCACTCTCTGGTCCCGAGCTACCTTGGACCAATGGCAAGACATGAGTCAAGACGACTGGAGGTAACTTAGGATGCAGGCACTCTGCTCCCACCTCCCGTGAGACCAGGGGTCACTATAAAACTTGTTGGATTCGAAAGTCCACCGTTTATGTTCACCGCTTTTTGAGGCAAGTGCCTAATCTCTTGACCACAACGACCCCAGAAGACTGCATAATCATTAGACAACCAGTGTTACATTATAGTCGTGTATATTGGCCCAAAGGGGACCAGCGGACGATTAGGATGTTCATGCCCCCCGAAATCATCCCCACGCAGTCATGTATTTTTGGCCTGATTGATCTGGGCTTGTCATTGGCAAGCTCTTTCTTGATCAGATGGCCAGTACTGCTCAAGGAGTTGGTTTTACTAGTTCCGCCTAGCTGCATACCACTCCGCCCGTCTCCACTCTGTTGTTTACTTGGAAGTCCGCTGCTCCTTGAGATGTGTATTGAGATGTGTACACACATATATACATACATACATACAGACATACATTGTTGTTGTTCGTCAATCACGAGTCGGGGTTGTGGATGGGAGCGGGGATGGCTGACGAGTCCAATTTGGGATCTGCATACTCGCAGACATTGAGGGTATGGAAAGTTTGCTTCGCGAGACGGTGATATTTCACGGGCTTTTCTGGCCTTTCTCCGTTGAAACCTCGCTTGACACTGCTCTTCTGCGGAGAGCTGTGCGTCAGGTTGTATGGTCTTTTGCAGCATCTTCCCATGTTTCGAGGTTTATGCTGAAGGCTTTTAAAGACGTGTTAGTGTGTCTTTAAAGCGCTTTTTTGGTCTACTTGGGAACATTCGCCCTTCTGCATCTCGCCACAGAAGATTATTTTTGCAACCGATAGTCTGGCATGCGAACCACATGACCCGCCCAGCGAATCTGTGATTGCGTTATGATGGTATCAATGCTAGGGATACCAGCTTTCTCAAGAGCAGCAGTGTCTGGGATTCTGTCTTGCCATTTGACGTTTATCCTTCTGAGACAAAGTGGGTGAAAATAATTCAGCTGCTTCGTGTGACGCCTGTATACAGTCCATGTTTCATTTGCATAAAGCAACACAGAGACCACCACTGCTCTGTACACCTTCAGTTTTCTCTGAAGGCTTATGCCATTTCGACGCCAGACGCTTGAGTGTAGTCTGTCAAATGTGGCGCTGGCTTTGGCGATTCTGACGATCATCTCATCATCTATGACTACGTTCTGGGACAGTGTCCTACCGAAGTATGTGAATCTATTTAAAACCTTCAGTTTGTCACCATTTATTTTGATGATTGGCTCAGTATACGTTTTGCCAGGAGCTGGTTTGTACATTATTTCAGTTTTCTCTCTGTTGATGTAAGTCCAAAATTGAAACACGCTAAAGAAAAAGTATCAACGCTTTTCTGCAGATCAGCTTCTGGGGCAGTGTTCAGGACTCAGTCATCAGCAACCAGAAGATCTCTGATGGGTGTGTCTTGACCTTAGTTTTTGCTTGAAGCTGATTTAGGTTGAGCAGCTGACCATCTATACGATATCTTATGTCGATTCCTGTGTCCCCGTCTCTGAAAGCATCAGTCCGCATTGCAGAGAACAGCATGCTGAACAAGGCGGATGCAAGCACACACCCGTTTAACGTCATTTACTACTGGAAAGGACTTCGATATAGCACCATTTTCCGGGACTCTAGCCTACATTCCATCATATAATTGCCGTACTACGTTTGAAAATTTTATTGGGCAGCCGTACTTTGTCATGATTTTCTACAGGCCTTCTTTGTTGACCTTATCGAATTCCTATGTCAGTTCGATGAAGGTTACAACAGGTAGCTGTGCTGTTCCTGGCATTTCTCTTGTAGCTGTCTGTAAAGAAATGCCGCATGACTGGTGGGTTATATTTCCGTTTATACAGATGTATTATTGAAGCATCCTTCAGATCTTGCGGGATGGTTTCACTGTACCACATCCATTTGAAGAGCAAGGGCAGTTTTATAATTAGTGATATTA
Organism: Ariolimax columbianus; assembly: GCA_036924085.1. Lineage (NCBI taxonomy): Eukaryota > Metazoa > Mollusca > Gastropoda > Stylommatophora > Arionidae > Ariolimax > Ariolimax columbianus. Next base: position 33,162,617 of record JAVGWX010000003.1, read on the forward strand.
TGCCATTTTTTGTAGAACGCCACAGGAATTCCCTCGGAGCCAGGTGTTTTGCCACTGGATAGTCCTTAAATATTTTACATTGACATAATTTATCATGTGAGGTTATTTTCTTACTCTTCCCACTCGTGTATTTGTGAATATATGTGTGCGAGTATATGCATATATGTGTGTATGTAACTACGTATTATGTACCGTATGTATGTATGTGGGTATGCATGTATGTGTATGTATGTATTTATGTATGCATGTATGTACGAGACGTGTTTAAATGAAACCGGACCGAACTACAACAAGGGAACATACGTACGATGCTCATGATGATGTCACTTCTTATGTAAACAGCACATACCAACCGTCAAGTTTGCAAAATTGCATTATACTGCGACTCATAGTTTAGTCAGCAGACCGTTGAAAACATGGCGGGTGTAATATGGAATCCGTCCAGAATTGATCAGCGAGCGGTGATTCGGTTTCTAGCAGCTGAAGGATGTCGACCAGTTGGCATTCATCGCAGAATGCAGGCAGTATATCGGGACAAAAGTGTGTCGAAAACAACAATGAAGAACAGGACAACGATGTTTAAAGAAACCTGTGTTATAAGTACCTTGCTCTAAGCCAGCGGAGCATGACCTCTTTATGCCTCACATGAAAAAAGGATTAATGCTTTTCATATGCACTGCCTGAGGTGCATACCACGAATTTCACGGAGTGACAGAGTGACGAACAGCGAAATCTTGGACCGTGCAAAGATTGCCAGTTTAGTTACGATGCTCTGCCAGCGCAACATGCAGTGGTTTGGCCTCGTGTGCAGAATGGAGGGTGGGCGAATACCAAGAAATATCCTATAGGAAGAGCTGACCACAAACAAGCCTAACAAAGGTAGACCCTTACTCTGATACAAATATGTTTACAAGTGTAACTTAAGGGCGTTGGATATGAACACCTGCAACTGGGAGGAACTTGCCAAAGACAGACACGGCTGGAGGCAGGCTTTGTGTGTTGGTCTGCAGTCAGAGGAAGACACGATGCGTCACAATGCAGACTCCAAACGTGTGCGGCGAAAGTAAGGGCAATAAGTGACTGTCCCGTCTCTAGCGTGAAGTTCATTGTCTCTCGAGACTGACATGATCTCAATCAATCTATCATATATATATACATTTAGATTGATATATGTGCGTCAGTGGATTTGTAGTGTTTATGTTAGCGTGTCACTTCTTCACTTGTGTACGTATCACCCTGCATGAATTACATCTATGTTACGTTTGCAATGTGCGTACATGAGTCACTGTTTTACTTGTCAAAACTGGGACAAATATATGTCAGTTACTTTTAAGCCTCGCCCTTGTCATCACATTACCGTTCCGGTCTTGCCGGTCCTGGTCATAAAAGGACATATTCAAACTGCTATTAATGTCCAGATATTATCTTCATAGTAATTGTTCCGTATTTGTCAGCCCCAGGAATGTTATTTTTGACTATTAATAAAACTATATGGACAGAAATGGCAGATGCAAAGGAGGAGTGGATATCAGAAAACTGTTCAGGACTGCATTACCAAAAACAACAGTAAGAGAGCATACCGACTGATTAAAGACCTGATAAAGAAGACTGTGCCTAAAGTGAGAACAATACAGGAGGAGGGAGGGATCATTCTGCCGGCAGAAGAAGATGTTATTCAGTAATGGACGGAATACTACTCCCAGTTATATAACTTACAGACCACAGGGGACCCTAGAGTGACATTACTAGAAGACCCACAAGAGAAAGACGATAACTTCTCTATCCTACGTGAAGAAGTAGAGGTGGCGGACAAGTCTCTCAAGAAGGACAAGGCGGATGGTATAGTCAACATACCAGGCGAATTACTAACACACGGAGGGACTGTAGTAATAGACATTTTCACGAAGATCTGTAACACGATCTTACCGACAGGGGAATGGCCAAGAAGTTGGACAAAATCCGGGATTATAGCCCTACCTAAGAAGGGTAACTTCCAACAATGTCAAAACTACCGAACCATCAGTCTTATCAGCCACCCCAGCAAAATGATGCTTTAAGGTTATTTTGAACAGACTGCAACCAAGAGCAGAAAATGGTATTGCAGAAGAACAAGCCGGTTTTCGGGCTGGTCGCAGCACAATTGGACACGTTTTTAATCTGCGTCTACTTAACGAAAAATACCTTCAGCATAGTCAAAAGTTATACTAGATCTTTGTTGACTTTAAGAAAAATGTTGACATGGTCTGGCATGAGGCACTATGGGCAACTAAGCGAAAATATAAGATGGGGGTCGACTTACCTAAGGCATTGAGAAACTACTCTCAGGCCACTAGCACAGTCTTCATTAATGGGACATCTGGGTATTGGTTCCGCACATCAACCGGTGTACAAGGATGTATTATTTCACTGACCCTATTCAATGTTATATTGAACGTATCATTTTCAAAGCTCTGGAGGATCATGTGACTACTGTCAGCACAGGTGGTCGTTCACTCACTAATCTAAGGTTTGCTGGTGGCATCACCCGACTGGCTGGAACGGAGCTAGAACTTGAGAGTCTAATCTCAAATCTTGACAATGTCGCACACAAGTTTGGAATGGAAATTAGTGCAGAGAAGAGTAAAACCACGGTCGCCGTATCTGAGTACCTAACAAGTCCGATTGCGATCAAAGACGAACCATCGCAAACTGTTAAACAGTTTAAATACCTGGGAGCACTGGTGGATGCCGAAGGTTACAGAATTGAGATTCAGGCAGGAAATGCGATGGTCATGGCTGCTCTGACTAAATTGTGGCCGCTATGTAGGGACAAAAGGATCAAGATGAAATTCAAGTTGAGTTTAATGTACGCACTTGTCACTTCTGTGTTATTTTATGCGTGCGAAACTTGGACTCGCAGCGGTTCTAGTGCGAAGAATTAGTGCAATAGAGATGAGATGCCTGCGTCAAATTCTCGGCATTTCGAATCTAGACCAAACGTCACGAATGAGGCAGTTCGGGACACCGTTAAGAGAGGTTGGCCAATATAAAGATCGATTGACTATGGTAACAGCACGCAAGTTCACTGGGTATGGGCATGTTTCAAGATAATCTGGGTTGACCAAGACGATTCTGCAATGTACTGTGTCTGAGAAGCGTAAGAGAGGGAGGCAGAAAAAGAGATAGGAAAACAACATGATAGAATGGATGGGAATGTCCATCGCTAAAACAAATATCCTGGCACAAACCGAGTGGAGGGGAGGGAACTGGTCCAACGATCTGCAGTATTGGTGCCCCAATGACCTTTCAGATTACGGGGCTGATGATGATGATGATTATCTTCCTCTGGGTCGTCTTCTTTCTCTGTGTCTGAGCACCGTCCTTTCACTATTAGCTTCTCCAGACCAGTGTTTTCTCATATATTCAAATATACTTTCTTTTATAATAGTGTAATTGACTTACAATCATTGATTGCTTGAACTCTATAAAACTGTTTCGTTTCTTATTGCACCAATTAAGGGTTCTCTGTTCTCTGTACCGATAACTCGTACAAGATGGTTTTTAATGTTTCCAGTCTACCTTCCAGCTCAATGTCTGCTTTATTGTTCACCCCAGTGATTCTCAACATCTACTTCTCTGGGTCCTCTGAGTTGGATAAATCTACCTATAAGACCTCAACCTTTTAAAGTCGCTACAAGTTGTCTATTACTTATTTAAGAAATGGTGTAGCGTCGACGTGTGGGCCCTGTAGTCCAAGTTGAGAAATACTAGAATAATACTACATAATAATTTGTTTGATAATCGATATTTGTATGCTTTCAAATGAAAATGTTCACAATCCAAATTGTTTGTGCAGCAAAAACTATTGTCATTCTTCAGAAGAAATTGTAATTTTCTTATAATTTATGTTGTAGTTGTTGTTGTTACGGATCCAGCAGAATCCGGGCTCTCGCCCTTTGATCCAATGAAATGTAACAGTATCTGCACGTGTTTATCAGCTGTTGTCTAGTGCCATACAAAGTGTTCCATTTATATGTCTTCGGAAGAAGAAGCATTTTTCTAACATCGTTGAGGGCTAAGCACTCAAAGAGATGATGATCAGCAGTTACATATGGGTTTGTGCACAGCTGTTACTCAGGAATGAGTTGTGGTTGGACTCTGTTCAAGTGCTTGTTAAGTCGGAAAATGGTTCTCTGATCCTTCCTTGTGAGTTAATTTATACTGTCATTTGGATTGTGGCTTGTCATTTGTCTGTAAATCTCCCTCCCAGTGTTTCATTTGGCCCATCTGTTCAGTCAAATTTCTATGTTTGCTGATCGTATGAGCTGTCTGGCTATTTGTAAAGTTCTACTGTGTGTTGCTGTTCGTGTCCTGATCCCATATTTTCTAGTCTGTCTGCCTTGTCGTTGCCAGGTGTGCTTGAGTATCCAAAGATCCACTGCAGAACTGCTTTGATAGCACGTGAAGTGACGATGTGGTCAATGTCTAGAGATAATTGGATACGGTCATGTATACAATGACCAGCAACGTCTAATGCTTGAAGAGCCGACATTGAATCTGTGATAATAACATTTTTGGGGGCCTTTGAAGGAAAAATTTAAAAAAAACGATCCTCAGATGGTACAAAGTCGCTTCAAGTGCAGTGATTTCAGCTTCATAATTGGAGCAAACCTCCATGTAAGCATTAGGCAGTTTATCAGAGGACACGTCAGCGTATTTTATACAAACACCATAACCTTCTTTGATGGTGGCTTTAAATGCAGATCCATCAGTATTTATATATATCCATTCATCGGGAAGGGCATCAATAGTTCTTTGAGCTGCTCGAATGAGGGTACTTCGATCTGAACTTGTGGTTGTATCAAGTATTACTTTTGCCTGTATTTCTGGTGTTTTAAGGAATGCTTGTGGAGGTACGTCTTCCACTACTCTCTGTAACTCTTGTCTTCTTTCTTGGAGATGGTATCTGTCTTTGATTTCACTAACATCGAGAAGTACAGACAACTTTTGAATTCTGCTTCGTGGCTGCCAGTTTTCCATGAGGAATCTGTTGGGTTGATATCGATTCATTCTGCTTCTTCGCTCATAAACTATAACTGCTGTATCCCTCCGCTTCTCAAAGGGTTCTATCTGTGTGTGGTTTCGCAAGCTGCCGTCTGTGTTGTCCTCATTGCTTCACTAATGAAGCGTCATCAGCATTTAGCATGTTTTTTGCAAAACGTGGCTCTAACATCAGCCGATCTGAGGGACTATCAGTCTCTAGCCAGAACTCCTTTGTCTGTGTCATCTTCAGAACCTCTGTGATGTCGTGTGTACGTCCTCTTACTAGTCTGCATTTGGTCCGCTTTCCAGGCACCATACCCTCCAGTATCGTTCTCTCCAGTCCATTTTGGCCTAAATATTTAAGTTTTCTGGACAAGATATTGTTTACTAACCAAATGTTTTCAATATTTCGTTCTTTTAGGATATCTGCATTGTTCCTTTTTGCTATCCAAGGTAATTTGAGCATTTTTCTGTGGCATTTTAGTTCAAAAGGTTCAATCCTTTTCTTAAGTGTTTGTGTGGTGGCCCACGTTTCACATCTGTACGTTGCCACAGTGAAGATGCAAGTTTGCAGGATTTTTGTGTTCGTCATTTTATTGGAATTCTGCCTTAAGTTTCTCATTTTATTCAACCTCTGCATTGCTATAGACATTCTCGGTCTGCCTTCCTTCAGGCGTAGCGCACTATTTTGCACCCTGTCCAGGGATTCCAAGTTAGATTTTGAACAGGTAGTTAGGAGTGCATTATTATATTATATTGCTGAGCGCACATAACCAAGGTATAAGCCTCTCAAAGTATCCTTGTCTGAAACCCATGATGTAATAGCAAGCCTCGTTAAAAGCTCTAGGCTCATGGCAGTTTTATTCTTCATATTGTGGATGTGAAACTTGAGATTGAGCTTTTGGTTAAGCGTGAACCCAAGATTAATTGATGCTTCTCTAATCTCAAAATAAAATTTTCCTTGGCAACTTTGTGGCGCTTGGTGAAGATTGTGTACACTGTCTTTTCACAGTTAATTTTTAGTTTTCGTGTTTGGCAGTAGTCATGCAGTCGCCTCAGGTTTCAATTTAGCTTGACAACTTCTGCAATGTATTGCTTTCTCACTAGTCCCGTTGTTATATGTTCTGTTTTATAGTCTTTTATAGACATTAAAATACTCTCTTTGCTGTAACACACATTTGATGATATTATCTGATAACCGATTCCATAACCAATCATTGCTTCTTTTCATCCAAATGATATTTGCATGACCAGGATCAATCTATAATCACAATATAAGGTAACTCAAATCACCAAGTTGCCAGATCGTGACCAGAATTAAAATAAAATCCTTCCGCTGTCCTCTTTTCATTTGTCCCAATCCACCCTCAAATAATCCCACATGTGTGTCTTCTTCTTCTTCTTCTTCTTCTGTGTTCGTTCTCAATCTCCGCCTAACAAGCCCTGAATATGTGTGACAGACACACAGATAGACAGACACACAGACAGACACACACAGACAGACACACACAGATAGATACACACGTACAGACAGACACACACAGATAGATACACACGTACAGACAGACACACATAGACAGACACACACAGACAGGTAGTCATACATATACACAGACAGATAGACAGACTCAGACGCAGACGCGCTTGAACGCGCGCACGCACCCACGCACACACACACACATCCACCCGCACACACACACACACACACAGAAACAAACACACACACACAAACCCACATACACACAAACACAAACACACACACAAACGCACAAACACGCAAACAAACACACACACAAACAAATACACACACAGACAAACCCATACACACACAAACTCATACACACACAAACCCATACACACACACACACATACCCACATACACACGGGGCGGGGACTAACATGTTTGTGACGTCACATTGAGAGGATGAGGGAGGGTTAACCCATTTTAAAAGCTACCTAACGTCAAATATGAACTCCCCCCACCCTTTTCACTTTTTACACGCAAATTCCCCACCACCCCCCCCCCACTCCACCGCCCTCCCTTTTAACCTCCCTTCTACACCTTGTGTTAAGTTATGTTAATTTAAGTTGTGTTATGTTATGTTAATGCAGGTTGGAATGGACCAGTTCTCTGGCGCATGCAAAAATGTTGGCCTGACCATAAATGCCAAAAAAACAGAGGTCATGTACCAACCAGCACTAGGCATGCCGTACTACAGTCAGCGGGCAGACGTTGAATGCCGTAGACAAATTCACATATCTGGGCAGCACGCTGTCGAGATCTGTCAGTCTAGACGATGAGGTGGCAAGCAGAATAGGAAAGGCCAGCACAGCCTTTGGTAGAATGCGCTCGATGGTCTGGGCACGTCGTTGCATCAGCGTCAAGACCAAACTCAAAGTCTACCGTGCAACCATCATTCCAACCCTGCTATACGCTTGCCAAAGCTGGACTGTATACTCTGAACATGCAAGGAGGTTAAACCACTTCCACACAGGTTGCCTGAGGCGAATATTCCACATCCGATGGCAGGATCGTGTCACTGACATCGAGGTTCTCTCGAGGGCTAACATGCCCAGCATTCATGCACTGCTAGAAAAAGCACGAATAGGATGGGCCGGACACCTCGTCCGTATGTCAGACGAGCGGCGCCCAAAGAAGCTTTTCTACGGCGAGCTGAGAGAGGGATGGCGCGAGAGAGGGCGCCCAAAGAAACGATTTAAAGACGGTCTGAAGGACTCACTAAAAAGTTGCCAGATAGACATCGACACCTGGGATGGTCTTGCGCAAAACAAATCTGACTGGAGAAGCGCAGTCAAATCGGGTGTAGCTGCCGGTGAATACGACCGTGTTGTGAAAGCCCAGAGCAGACGCGAGACGCGGAAATTCCGAGCAGCGGGAACACCATCCCCTTCTCCAAACTCGTGTGCCCGATATGTAGCAGATATTTTCGTGCTCGCATTGGCTTGTTCAGCCACATTCGCACCCACACCCAACAGGGAAATCTGTGACATGGATGATGTCGGCGGTCCTCATCGACAACGATAGACAGCTATTATTATTATGTTATGTTAATTTAAGTTGTGTTATGTTATGTTGTTATGTTATGTTAAGTTATGTAATGTTATGTTCTATTATGCAATGTTCAGTTAAATTGCATTATGTAATGTTCGGTTATGTGTAATTTTATGTTACATTATGCTAAGTTGAAGTATACTCACGATGCAATGTTAAGGTATGTTACATTACACAATTTGATGCACAATCGATATTACTCTTGATACACCCGTATGCAGCAGCTGGTGAAGGACACAGATATTGATGCTGCCTGTCTCTCGCTTGTTGGATTCACTAGTGGTCTCTTCATCCCTATATCAATGACATGTCCTTCCAAATTGTTGCAGTCTGTACATTGTTCATTTAACTATTGAACTGATATCATGTAAGAGATATCATTCGTTGAGTTCAACGTGTCCCTCTTATCCAAATATAGTCACGTATGTGTGTGTACTTTGCGAGATTAGTATATCAGATCTTTGTAATTTGCGGGACATCGTATTCACACAATGGTACTAGCGCTCTGTCTCTGGTATCTCCTCAAACCGTAGCCACCTCCCTTGACCTTCCGAAGTAGAGACTGAAAGAATGATACTATAACATCTCCATCTCTGGTCAAGTCTGGATCAGATTTGCACCCGAGAATGGCAACAACTACCTCAATCTCTATTCTTATCCTGGAGATTGTTGTCCTGAGCATGCATCTCAGCTCATCAACGACTGTGCATCTCTGGCTATCTTTTTTCCTCACCGCGGAGCAACGATCTATATGTATGTACATATTATATATATATATATATATATATATATATATATATATATATATATATATATATATATATATATATATATATATATATATATATGTATATGTATATGACAAAATTATAATTCTCAGCATTCCTCAGGATTACCGACGTCCGCTTGACGAGAAACGGGCTGCAGCATAAGGATAACGGTAGTCCAATAGCAGACACTGCTGTCAATGATGAAGTTTTAGATACTTGCTTGAACTAAATCGTGTACAAAACCAAAAATAAGTATGTTTCAGATACCGCTGTGGGGCACAACTAGATCGAAATATAATCTACGTTAGGACCAAAAGACCTCATTCAAGGACAATGGATAATACACATGTGAGCTAACACACAGACCTAATTTACTGAGTAGATACTTTTCTAATCTGGGTTATAGAAGTTGGCCATCAGGAACGTCAGACTATCCTATTCGCTGTTTTCTTCTTGGCCTAGTCCCGTCTAGTCCACTTTCTCTTAAAGACAATCTTATGTTGTCATCCAAAGGAAATTCGGATCGCCCCAGGCGTTTAGATCTTTGATTCTTTTCTTCCATGATATGAGTTTGGATCCTTGATTCTTTGCTTCCCATGATAAGAGTTTAGATCCTTGATTCTTTGCTTCCCATGATAGGAGTTTAGATCCTTGATTCTTTGCTTCCCATGAAAGGAGTTTAGATCTTTGACTCTTTGCTTCTCATGATAGGAGTTTAAATCCTTGATTCTTTGCTTCCCATGATAGGAGTTTAGATCCTTGATTCCTTGCTTCCCATGATCGGAGTAGATCCTTGATTCTTTGCTTCCCATGATAGGAGTTAAGATCTTTGATTCTTTGCTTCCCATGATAGGAGTTTAGATCCTTGGTTCTTTTCTTCCCATTATAGGAGTTTAGATCTTTGATTCTTTGCTTCCCATGATAGGAGTTTGGATCCTTGATTCTTTTCTTCCTATGATAGGAATAGATCCTTGATTCTTTGCTTCTCATGATAGGAGTTTAGATCCTTGATTCTTTTCTTCCCGTGATAGGAGTTTAGATCCTTGATTCTTTTCTTCCCATGATAGGAGTTTAGATCCTTGATTCTTTGCTTCTCATGATTACCTTGGTGGGCGATCTTCTTTCAATCTGCAGACGTTGGTAAACCATTGTAGTTGAGATTGCTTTACTCGAGTCAGCAATAGTAGGGCTAGGAGATGTAGCTGTATTTTTTGATGGATATTGTCTCTCTCTCTCTCTCTCTCTCTCTCTCTCTCTCTCTCTCTCTCTCTCTCTCTCTCTCTCTCTCTCTCTCTATGTTACTTGGACAATCTTCTTTAGATATCTCACTTCTGATAGCTGAATCTGATTTTTCTGTGTTGTTGCCATTGTCCATAACTGGCATTCATAAGCCAAAAGTGACACATAGGTGAAGTGGTAAGCAGCCATCTTAGCTGTCTTACTTATTTCTCTGTTGCTGAGGAATCCTCTATTTATGGCATGTAAACTTTACCATTTGCCTCCCTTCGCGTACTCTTGAAGTCCTCCGACGTGTTTCCTATCCTAATTTAGTTTCTGCAGGCCTTATACAAACTCTGTCTTGCACAGACTAAGCGTGCTGAGATGATCTTCCTTTACATGCTGCCACATAGCCTGCGCCAGAGAACCTTATCGAATGCCTTTTCAGGTCCGGGAAACAAAAGTGCATTTCATTATCATACTCAAGAGCTTTTCCACGTAGTTGACCGAATAGATCAGGTCTTGAATACTTCGGTTTGCTCTGAAACTCTCTAATTTATCGTCTCTGCTCCAGTATCCTTTAGTAAGGTTTGCTGGCGACATTAAGGAAGAATTACTCTTGTTCTTTAATGCTCACAATGAGTAGGATTACTCTTGTATGTGCCCTAAACAGAGCGTTAAGTGACGGATTGCCGTAGCTTTCCTCACATCCCGAGTGTGCTGATGAAAGTGTACCGTGGTCCTCCATGCGGTTGTTCTATTCTTTCTTCATCTGCGTGTTGCTCACTACTACAGCGATCACGTCGATCTCTCACCATGCTAGCCAGGCTGCCACGAAAACAGCCGGTTTCAATGAAGGGCTGCGAGGAAGCCAAGGTGGGGGTCTTGGTCAGTGTGTTCTGCCTGAACCTGACTAACATGTCTGATCAGTATGTTTTGCCTGACCCTGACTAACATGTCTGATCAGTATGTTTTGCCTGGCCAGACGTTAAGTTTTCCTTCCCCTAAAAAGGGATATGTAATCTGGTTTTCGCAGCGTCTGTTGTCACTCCGTTTAAAAAAATGGGCATAGTGATGGTTCTTTCCCCGTATTTTGATATAAAATTGAATCGATAGACTGCCAGGAGTGTCCTCAGGAATAACAGTTCGCCTGCAGTTCACATCCAATGTATGGATCTGTGTATGCTCTTCTGAGGGAACTCGTTTGGGATGACCAGGTTTTGCTTGCCGCATAATCTCAGGAGTCGGTTTCAGTTTTCATTTAAAACATCTTCGCTGTATCTCACAATCACTCCATCATATCTAGAGTGAGCTTTTACAACACTGGCATTGAAATTTCTAAGGCGGATAATTACTTTTTGGCAATCGTCCAGTCCTTTCTAGCAGTTTGGAGAGCTCGACTTTGACATCAGTTTTTCCCCTCCCCCCACCCCCTCCAACCGCCGACCACCTCATTAGGGGCATAAACAATAATGATGTCGATCAACATGCCTTCTTCTTTATGGCCCAGTACCATAATGCGTTTGGAGACAAACTTCCGTCCTTTGATACTGTCTTTTTGACTCCAAGATACACTACAGCTGGCCTCCTCCACTTGGATTTGTCAGTATTAGGAACTCCACTGTAGAGAAGCATATTTCCACCAAGATCGAAGACCCCTTCTTCCTCGTTCTAAGTGTCTTTGATAACTAGGATTTCCAATTCGGATTTCTTAATTCCTCAAATGAGCTCTTTTTCCTTTTATTTATACTTCTAATATGCATATACTCTAAAAACCGGAATCCGTAATTCGTGCCAGCTGGTCATCTTTAGGGTCTGTCCGGTTTTCTTCCTTGTTGACTTGTAATCGGATGAGTAGAAAAACATGATTGGCCTTTTGTGTTTGATAGAGGTGCTGCCTCCTATCTTGCTTTCGTGCAGACTACCGTTGTTGGTTCATGACTGATTATTTGCTATTCACAGCTAACCACTAAATATAGAAACAATTCAGATATCCACCATCTAGATAACACGCCTGGTAGGAGGTGCGATAATGATATTCATTACCTAGATGACGTGCCAAGTAGGAGGTCAGGAGTGTGTTATCATATACGCGTATTATCGGTTGTCCTCGAAGAAGGCTTTTTGGTCGTAACGTTGGTTTCGTTCTTAATTTTCGCCACAGCGCGGTATCTAAACAATACTTATATATGTTTGCTTTACTTGATTTTTATACGAAGTTCCACCGCAGCCTCGCTTTATGTTTATTGCACTAGACCGTAGCTTTTTATGTGGTAGTGTGGTCAGCTCCCATCTTCACTGATTTCCTATCATAATAGTAAGCCACGTACCCATCTACAACTGGTGGACTGGAGCGTGTCGGTAGCAGCACTCGTCCCTAGTAACTGTGCCCTGGAAAGCTAGAAAGCACTGAAGCATGCTCTAGGAGTATGATATTGAAGTCAAAGGTAGAAAATGTCTGAGAATAATGACATACCTTTCTTTGGCGGCCTTCTATTATAGCAGACAGCGATTTATAATACCAGTACAGGAGAAAACTCATACAAGAGAATACCACCACACGCAAAACAAAAACTAGCAAGAAATAGCAAATAACAATCAACCAAGACACTTCTCACATACACTGAGACTAGTTCAAGCAAGGCAAGATATGAACGCAATTGTTTGTCTGCCCTACTTAATTAGACATATCAATGTCATTTATAAGAGGAGCTCTAGGCGAACTCTTGTAACGAAATCAACACGTACGTGCTAAAATTTACATATTTACCCCACACACCTTTCCGGTCGAACACAGTATAGAGTACAATTATCACAAGTACACATTGAATTCACGAGCCAAGGTTATTCTCAAAGGACACAGAATAACGAATTCTACTCGGAATAATAAACGGGCCGGATTTCATTAATGGATATAGAACAAACTCTGTGAACCTGTTTTTTATAAAGGTGTGACTCAAACAATGTTTTGATCTCACCGAAGTCCAGCACAACGATATCAATGCCTGCTGCTCACACTCTGTTCGCGTCTTCTGTAAATATAATCATATATTTATAATTGTTGGGAGTCACTGTGGCTGAGAGGTAAAGCGATCTTCTCACAAGGGCATTACTATGTCTGAGGGGTAAGGCGATCGTCTCTCAAGGGGAGGCATTTTCGGTGAGAAGTAAGGCTTTCGTCTCTCAGTGGGAGGCATTTTAGGTTAGAAGTAAGGCGGTTTTCTCTCAGGTGGAGACATCTTAGGTGAGAAGTAAGGCGGTCGTCTCTCTAGGGGAGACATTTTAGGTGAGAAGTAAGGCGGTCGTCTCTCAAGGGGAAACATTTTAGGTAAGAAGTAAGGTGGTCGTCTCTCAAATAATCAACGGACGAAAAAAGAGGAACGGGGGGAAATTCGAATCCTGTAAATTTGAACCGCCCATTGATCTCAAAGAAGCTGAGATCAGTGTCTAGTATTTTTGAAGATAGTCGAAAAACTCGGATGCCCCGTGTGCACTTGAACATTTAGAGGAACCATTAGCAGTTGAAAATCTAAAATAGGAGGCTGTTGGACATTGAAACAAGCTAATTTTGTCGAAGTTTAACCTGCATATCCCGTCCATGGGAACAGACTTAACATCTTCTAACTAAAGTAGGACCCATGTGTAAGGTTTTTCCAAGGTTCATTACAGTCAGCTGACGGATACATAATTCTGCGTGAATACAATGGAGGACAATTGGACTTTCTGAAGGATGCTTACTACTATGCCGCTTGGGTCATGCAGCTCTCAGGAACCCTGACTGATTTGATGAGAACGATAATGCCATTAAGACATTGCTGGTTGCAAAACATCGCCTGTTAAGTACCCATCAAAACGATTCCAACTCCTCTTTCACAACTTTATCTTTTAACAATATTAGTCATATTCCCCAAAATCAGTTTAGGACTATGCAGGACGCCTGTCTGAACAGCACGGCAGATTATATCCAACGATATGCAGAAAGAAATTACTCTAAGCATTTTTGTTGTTGCCGTGACAGCCTACCGTCCCCTGTCCTATCATTCATCGCCTGTCCGTAATGCTGATTGCACGGCATTGCTGACTGACAAAGCCAATATTCTGGAGAGCTGGTAATAGCATCTCAGTGTGATTCCAAACTGTCGATCCACCATCAGGGAACTAACATTGCAAGTTGATATCAACAACAGGATCGATATCCCGTTCAGTACATATGAGTTCGAGAAAGCAATCAGTCTAATGTCCTGTGGAAAAACGCCTGTGTCAGATTCTATTCATGATGATGTTAACAGATCAGATGGCCTCGTTCCTCCGCTATACGAGCTAACATACCTATTTCGTTTAATGTGGTATGTATGTAGGTTACATGCTGGAGGAACTAAAAGAATGCATGTTTGTCCAAGCGTAGAAGCGCATGCGCATTCGTTAATTTGTCTGTGGTTATTATCACAGGGATATATCTATCTTGTCGATCATCGGAAACATTCTTGGGCGGGTCTTGCTCAACTGCTAAACAATGCATCAATAGGTGGGGGTTTTTGGGACCAGTGCTGAAACCAAAATCAAGGCCTATCGTATCGAGCTGATGGGCTAACCACCTTTCTATATGCATGCTAAACATGAACAGTCTATAGCAGACATGTCAGTAAACCCAGCCATTTCCAAGAGAGCTGTCTCTCCGGCTGTTCATAGGATCGTCTGGTCTCGGAAGATCTTTCGTTAACTTACGTCGTCCTTAAAACATCGTTGTCCAGTTCTTTACTGTTGTCTTTGACAAGATCCCTCATCAACTGGAAACCAATTCTCGACCGCTCGACCGAGAAGACATTGCATTAACTACTGCGCTACTTCGGCCCCTCAAAGACGAAAAGAAAAATATGCAAATCGGTACAAAACTTAACTAAAGGATTTTAAAATATGATAATCTGGGGCTAGTATCTCGGTGGCTCGATTGACTCGCATCGAGTGTTCGTACAGCGATCTCAGTCCCACCATGCGGAGTGAGAGCGCGGGCTTGCCTACCAAGCTCGCCAGTCTCTCCCCGGTACTGTAGCGGGACCAATTTGGTGGAGTCGTACCGCTGGTAAAGGTGCGTTACTGTAGTCCGTATCGAGAAGCTTTGTCAGTCCGGGTGGTTCATTGAAGGCTAGCGCTTATAGCCAATCACGACAGTTCGTCTCGCCTGTGGTCCTTCTCTCGCAATGAGCTTGTTACCGGCAAATGGAAAGCCGAAATCGTGCCTAAAGGCCCCGTACTTGTCCGACCAACTGGTCGGAGAAGGGCAGGCCGGCAGGCAAAACTCGTCTCCAGTCCGAGTGAAAATCATCGCCGGAGCTGTTGGGATCCGTTCTGCACAGACCGCTGCCATCCCTTCCCGAGCGAGCCCGGTCGGTCCGTTGGTGTGTGTACGGGGGCCCCGTCCAGGCGGTCCCTAGGTCGACGGAGTGAGGGATGGAACAACCTTCCGTCCGTCAGTCGGTCCCTGCGGCCGTCCTGGAGAGGCTTTTTACACATCCATTTGTCAATAATGTTTTCATTAATCAAGAACAAAAGTCAGAGGCGCGAAGACGATCAGATAGCGTCGTAGTTCTGACCATAAACGATGCCGACTAGCGATCCGCAGGAGTTGCTTCGATGACTCTGCGGGCAGCTTCCTGGAAAAAAAAGTGTTTGGGTTCCGGGGGAAGTATGGTTGCAAAGCTGAAACTTAAAGGAATTGACGGAAGGGCACCACCAGGAGTGGAGCCTGCGGCTTAATTTGACTCAACACGCCAACACTGGAGTGACTGACAGGCTGAGAGCATTTTCGTTCGGTCTAATAGGGAACGTGTGCTGGAATTAGACCCTCAGAAGACAGGCCAGTTTACCCTACAAATGACAGGGCGTTGCTACGGTAATCCTGCTCAATCCCAGAGGAATCGCAGATCTCAGACACTTGATCCCAGTGCCTGGCTGATAAGCTATTGGTGCGAGGCTACCATCGGGAATACGGCAAAACGAATCTAAGCCGGAATCCCGCCCTGAATCTCAGCACCACTGCGACTGGAGGCAACGACATGGTTGGGACCTGGGACTCGAGTCTAAGCCCGACCCGGTCGAGCCGCAGAAAGAGGTCTCTGCCGTCCCGCCGATCATAGCGGGCGTGGAGCTGATCGATATTCACCCCATACGGCTTTGAGATGTGAAACCACTAGCAGAAGACTTAGTTCTCAGTCGGGGTGTCGTAAGCAGTAGAGCAGCCACCTCACTGAGAACTGTTGAGACTCAACCCTTGATCATAAGATATGTCCACACACCAGGCGAACAACATCTCCGTGCCATGACAAGAATTGTCCCCTGGTTAAATGCACCCCTGCCTCGCTCTTTACCTCTGTCTGCTATCAATCATCCCAATGGAGGCAGAAGAGATGCAGGCCAGGGGACATTGCACCTCTGCCCTATTGTGCCAACCTCCCAGGTGGAGGGGAATGCTAGTCGTACCATCACTGCAGAGGAGCCGAGAAAATAAAGGGAGCAAGGAGATACTCCACTCACATGCATATGCTGCGTTTCTGGCAGGACGTGACGATCCTGGGACACAGACACACTGTACTGCCTCTCTTCCGGGATAGTACAAACTAGTACATAGTCCATCATATCATATCATATCATCACCACACCCTTTAGACACGAGTGGTTAAGACTCGATAGTCCTGCAAGACAACTTCCCTAAGAGAGACAACTCTGATCACCAACAACTGCTGCCTTGCAGATAGGATGGGGACAGCCAAAGGCTAAGGAGGGCATCCCTACAGAAACGCATGTTGAAATCGGATGCACTGGGCCACAGGCTTAACGAAACAGTGCAACGTATATCGCTGTATGATGACAGTACAACCTAACAGAAACAAGTGTGGTGCTCATCCTGTGGAGTCCCGCCAGGCAGCGAGAGTGCCTGGCCCCACGCCTCGAAGGGGCCCACCCAATGCTACTGGTGGTCACCCACTCATGTGCTGTGGAGTCAAGACACAAGATGATGGGGCAAAAACTATTGACCAAAAACCCAAGACCCTCAGAATACTACAGTGGAATGCGGAGGGAGTCATTAACAAAAAGCTTTTTTTAACACATCACCCGCATGAAGGTAAGATTGACGTGGCATGTATCCAAGAAACTCACCTTAACAATAACCACAAATTCTCAATCAGAGGATACCAGACCTTCCGTCTTGATAGAGAAGGTCACAAAGGAGGGGTTCTGATACTGACACGTAACTGCATACCGAGTAGCGCGGTAGCTGTCAATGACACAGGACAAGTAGAAATTATAGGAGTCGACATAATGACACAAGAAACGGAGATCCGCATCTTCAACCTGTATGGCCCACCAAACAAAGACCTGTCGCTCTCGAGTATGGAAATCAAGCTGCCTAGTAGTTGGAGACTTCAACAGCCACTCGGAGAGTAGGGGATATTCGGACACAGACAACAGAGGTGATGAAGTGGAAGACTGGGAAATAGACACAAATATATATTTTATCAATAGGCCGGAGGATAGCCCTAGCTTTTATTCTAGAACATGGCATACCACCTCTGCTCCAGACTTGGCCTTTTTCACGGTGGATATTCACCACAAAATAGACCGCCAGGTGCTAAACCAATTGGCAGGTAGCAACCAGAGGCCAATTAGGCTAGGAGTTGATATGGAAGTAGGCCCACAGGAAATAAAACCGCTCCCACGTTGGAACTATAAACGAGCCGAATGGGACAGATTTGCAATCCTGACAGATGGGCTGTGTGAAAACATCAACACACGGAATAACAATACGAAACCCATGGTGGAAAGCCTAGGCAAAGCAATTATGCAAGCAGCCACCGAAACAACCACAAGAGGAGCAAGGAAAAACTACAAGCCATATTGGAATGATGAATTGCAGAAAGCGGAAGACGAAGTCTCAAATGCTAGGAACATGGCAGAGAGAGAACAATCTATGGAGGCAAATATCGCCCTCAAAGCCGCCACGGCGAAATACAAATACACTCTAAACCAAACAGCAAGAGACAGCTGAAAAAACAAAACAGAAAGCCTCAATTTAGATAAAGATGGGAACAAACTATGGAAGTTAGTCAGAGCCATGAATGACTAAACTCCATCAAATAAACAAATTACCATCAAGCAGGGCGACAACATGCTTACTGGAAAAAAAGCAGCAACCGTCTTTATAATACATTATGCCAGAGCAAACCACATAGTTGTCCTTACAGACAGGCATACAGACATTAGTGAAGAACAAAAGAGTCACGACAAAATCAATATGGCACCAGAGAAGCACATGATGGCAAAACTAACAATGAATGAAATGGAAGAGGCCATGAGAACTCTAAAGAAAAAGAAATCGCCCGGAAAAGATGGGGTAACAAACGAATTGCTGATGAGGTTGGGCCAAACAGCAAAGGGGAAGTTACTGTAAGCCCTGAACCAAAGATGGAAAAGGGAAATTGTACCGCAGGCATGGAAAGACGCTGTACTTATACCAGTACCAAAGAAAGAAAAAGATAGAACAGATCCAAATGGATACAGGCCTATCAGTCTACTTAGATGTGTAGGCAAACTGATGGAGCGTATGATAAACACCAGATTGATGTGGCATCTGGAAGAAAAAGACATACTAATTCCACAGCAAGCAGGCTTTAGACAGCACAGATCCACTGAGGACCAGATCACTCTCATAGCCCAGGAAATAGAGGATGCTTACCAGGAGAAAAAACTCACAGTAGCGGTTTGGGTGGATTTAGAGAAGGCATTTGACAAGGTGTGGAAAGAGGGACATAGTCAAGCTAAGAAGAAGTGAAATTTGTGGGAAAATTTACAGATGGATCAGTCACTACCTCGAAAACAGAACAGCCAGAGTTCAAGTACAAGGGCAGATGAGCAAAAATGTGACACTTGAGGGAGTACCCCAAGGGGGAGTACTGTCACCCACACTTTTCCTGGTGTATATAAACAACATCACAGAGAATATATCAAGAAGAATCCACAGCTCCATGTTTGCAGACGATCTGTCTATGTGGACCTCTGAAAAAATCTCAGATCGAGAGAAACCGAATGAGAGCCAGACAAAGAATGACAATCATGAGCAAACTTGCTGGCACAAGCTGGGGAGCAGACGAAAGTATACTAAAGAAACTGTACACTAGAAGAGTGAGACCAGTTCTCGAGTATGGCATTGCGGCATGGACAACAGCAGCAAAGGCGAACTTTGATAAAATTAGCAAAATTCAAAACCAAGCCATTAGAGTTATAACAGGAGGCGTGAAGTCAACCCCAATTATAGAACTTGAAAAGATCACAAATCTGCAATCCATGACTGACAGAAGAGACTGCAGAGCCCAGCTGTAAGCAGAGAAACTCAGAAGACTGACAGACCATCCAATGCATCAGAGACTAAATAGATTTGGAAATGAGAAACTAAAGCGGAGAAACTTTGCAGAAATAGCCAAAGCAAAGATGAGCGAAGACCTTATGAACACATTAACAACACCAAAGCCCATCCCTGCTGTACGCAAACCTACCTGGAAGCAGCATATATTTCCGTAGGTGGTAGAAAATATACCAGGTATTGGAAACAAGAACAGTCAGACTGAAAAAGAAAGAAGAGACATAACCCTGAGGTACATAATGAAATACTACCCAAGCATGGACTGGACCCATGCATACACCGACGGTTCTGTAACAAACACAACAATGGGCAGGGGTATTCCTGAGCCTACCAAATGGTAGAAAAATAACACTGTCAGTGGCAACTGGAAAATACTCAAGCACTTTCAGAGTGGAGGCAGAGGCAATGAGGGCTGCAATAGAAGCAATGGTGACAGGCAAAAGAAATGAAAGCCAGATAGTCCTGTTTACAGATGCCCTGTCCGTAGTCACAGCACTAAAAAGCCAGAAAAATTCAGAACTTAATGATTTAAGAGCAGTACTCTGTCAACTATGCCATCAATCCACACAAAAAAAGAGTAGTGGTACAGTGGGTTCCATCCCACTGTAACATCCAAGGCAACGAGGAGGCAAACAGACTGGCAAAAGAAGGTGCAAGACTACCACAACCAGATTCTAGTGTGGCCTATGAAGTGTCCAAAAGGCTTATTAGAGCCAGATATATGACCAAATGGGAAACAGAACATACTGGCTACACAAAAAACGATGCCTATTACCAGTTTAACAGAAGAGAGCAGGTCGTGGTCTTCAGACTCCGCACAGGCCACAATAGACTGAGGTACCATCTATTCAATAAACTGAAGATAGGTGGCACTGACGAATGCATTTGTGGTACCGGGAAAATGACCTCTGAACATCTGCTGCAAAACTGCCTGACATACGAGGACCAGAGAAAGCACATGTGGCCATCACCAGTGGCAACACTAGACAAGCTCTATGGCAGTGTCGACAGCCTCAGGATGACCGCTGCTCAAATACAGGTTGACTTCTGACAGCGTACGAAGAAGAAGAAAAAGAAACATGATAAAGATGACAATAAAAATGTTTAAAGTATTTCTAGGGGAGGCTATAAGTAATATTTTGTTAGAAACGAGGCACATATCGTGATTCTTTCCCTTAAACTAACAATCATTTTTTTTAAATAAGTGTCCAGATAAGCTTCTAGTATAGTGTCCAAGGAAACTTATGGTGCAGTGTCCAAGCATATTTTGAGTGTACTTATCAAGGACATTTTGAGTGAATCGTTTAACAACACAAACGAATGTAGTGTCCAAAGTTGACACATCATTTTAAGCTTAGATGAGAAATATATTTTAATCGATCACGGTTTCCTTATATGACCAAGACACCTCTGACCGAAAGAAGCGAATATTCGCCAAAAGTTGGTTGAAACATTATCAAGTCATCACATACACATCACATCATCAATTCATCATCAAGTCATCACATACACATCACATCATCAAGTCATCATCAAGTCATCACATACACATCACATCATCAAGTCATCACATACACATTACATCATCAAGTCATCATCAACCCGTCATATACATCTCAAATAACCATAACTACGTCATTCAAAAAAGAGAATGCAATCAAATTAAATGCAAATATAATGAAATAAAATTAAATACAATGATCAATGAAATGATAAATGGCATGAAATACAATGATAAATTAAACGAAATACAATGAGAAATGAGATTAAATATAATTATAAATTAACTGAAATACAATGATAAATGAAATGACATACAAAGATAAATAAAATGAGAGAAAATGATAAATTAAAGGAAATACAATGATAAATGAAATACAGTCATACATGAAATTCAATGATAAATGAATTTAAACAAAAGTGATCATGACAAAAACATATATAAATAAAAAACATAGATATAAATATATCGAAAGTAAATCGAGCTCTCCCATCAGATTTGAGACTATCCACAAGGCTTCTCGTCCCCTGGATCTGGAACATCAACGCTCGTTCTTTCCTCTTGTGATATCGTCAGCCCAAGTTATGTGGTCGAAATGCTACATGTGTATGGGATTTTCAACATGCGTGAGCTGCATGGCTCTAGTAGGAACAAACGTGCGTCACCTATTCTGCACGCACGCACGTACTCTGGGTACGGTGAACACTATTATTCATGAACATTTGCATTGTTGTAAGGTTACTGCACGTTGGGTTTGATCACAAAGGGCGTCCTGCTCCTGCAAGATAACGCTCGACCTTATACGGCTCACCACACTATGTGTGACTTGAATCAACTCGACTGGGAGGTATTGCCACATACACTTTACATCTCATACCTCTTTGCAAGCCATTTCCACCTGTTTGGACCTCTAAAATAATTCCGGGTAGGTCAGTATTTCAGTACTAATGACGCAGTGAAACAGTCTGTACTGGATTAGTTCAGACATACTGATATATCTTTCTAACCTGAAGTGTTTCAAGCATTTCTTAAATGCTAGGATAAGTGCATAAACGTTGCAGGAGATTATATATTTGAAAAATGATCGTAGATAAAAATTATGTCTATTTGGTTTTATTTAATTACCCTACTAGACTGTAATATATATATATATATATATATATATATATATATATATATATATATATATATATATTTATATATATATATATATATATATTAAAAGTTTGAATCATATCCAGTAAATAACTCACGATAATCCAAACATTTTCAACTATTTTCAAACTTATTTTGTCGATCACATAAAAAGGCACCGCAATCTTTGTCGCTATATAGAGTCGGCATACAGGAAAGCTGAGAATGATCAATGTTGAAACTATAATGAAACCCGAATGGTCCGCCGGAGTCATTGGATATGATATAGACAAGAATTGCACCGCTGCCTCACAGACAGCATGTCGTAAGAGGTGACTAACTGTGTGACATGGCATAACACTGGCCATGATGTTTTGTTAAGGGCAGCATAGATGGCGACTAACATGCTGCCGGTCTACTTTGCTCTAGTGTTTGAGGTCATTATGATGGACTCACTTTTCGGTTTACCAACCCCCCCAGTAATCGTTCCATTGCAGGTAAGTAATACGCAGCTCGTGCCTAGCCAGTGAAACAGGAAATCCTCCTCCCGGCTACATCCAGCTAACGCCAGAGCATCCGTCCCTGTAGAAGTACAGGGAGACTAAAACTAAGATAATAAAATCGAAACTTGCCAAGGAATACATTGAAGGATAGAGCAGGGAAAAAATGAACTGTACCTAACTCGAAATACTAAGGATAATGCTGTTGTGTGGGCCTGTGCTTGTGTTGTGAGAAATCTGGATGTTGGGGTTACTGCAACTGAGGTGGCTCTTTGTGACCAATTTAAAAAGATCAGTTATTGGGCAGTTCATGTGCCGTCATGCTCATAGTGTACACTTAGGTAGAGGTCTAACAAATCTAGAGGCGCTTGTTCAGACCAACCAAATATCGTATCACGACGCTGAAAGAGCATATCTAAGCAGCTATAGGTATACATTATATAGGAATAAGGGGATGTACTGAAGTGACCCAATAATTGTCGTTCGCTAGAGGGGCATCAGTAGATCGAAGCTACAGTGGTGCTGAAGGTTAAAAGTCGGTAATAACACATGTAGAAATGGTGGTCGCACAGAACAAATGCAAAGCGACGCATTTGTCAGGAACTAAGAACGACCGAAAATCACAACAAAAAGCAAGACATTGTAAGATGAGCGGTTTAAGTTTGTGTCATACCAAGATGTGACAGGAAAGTATAAGACACGGTGTGTCGGTTATGAAATAGAGTGGAGCAGACAAGAAATGGTTGTAGATTCATTAGGTTAAGTTTGAGTCGGCTACTAGCCAACAAGCCATTCGAGTTTCTTTCACGTCTGAATGCCAACAGAGTGGTGCCCTCAGAGTTTTGAATGTGACGGTCTTTTCTTCGGCCAGATCAGTGTAGTAGCTATGAGCACTAAGATTACTGTCAGCTACCCCTAACTCTTTATTGGCCATTTGCAACATCTCATTTGGTCTCGTCATCAGAGCTTCCTTCCCCTAATTAACTACTGATACATCGAGTACAGTATAACAGGCATGTCTGAGGCTGACCTCTCTAACTTTCTTGACTTTGTAAATAAATTCCATCCATCTGTACGCTTGACTTTAGTCTCTCTCTTTCGTCAGTAAACTTTCTTGACATCATTGCTACTATTTGCCCTTCCGATTTCTCCACCAAAGTCTAATATAAACCTACGGACACACATATCTGTCTCCTTCACACTTCTTCTCACCCTCAATCTTGTTATGACTCCATTTCGTTTTTTCAGCTTCTATGCCTTCGCTGCCTATGTCTGGAAGACGTAGATGATTTTCTCCATAAAGCCTGTTTCACTGTTATGTGTCCTTCCCGCAGTCAGTTTATTAGTCACGTAATCTAATTTCCACTTTTATTTGCAACTGTTGCACACAAAATACATTGGGCGACTGGCCTTGAACTCTGTCACCGCTTCCTTAAATACCTCAATGGCATTTCCAATAACTAAGGTTCTTCTATCGCCAGCCACTTTAATAGTCCTGGACACAATGTTAGTGTAGACATCATGGCCAGTGACATCGTCACCTCCACCTCCGATTATCGTCACCGGTTTGAGCTTGAGAATCGTTTGATAGTCCTTACTGGTTTCCTCAAGCCTCATCGGTTGAAGACATTTCATACGTTTGCGTATGCTTCCCTTCTCATTCAGCTCTCTGTCCTCTTCTTTTTCTCCTTCCGAATAAATCTTCCTCTAATTATTATTGTTAATTCATTCATTTATGTACACATATCTTTGCATATCTATGTCTCTTGACATTTGCTTATTTTTGTTTGTGCTTTGTGGATTGCTTTTGGAGTTTTTTTTTCGTATTTGTTCATATTTCTTAGTTTTTGTCTTTGTGCAATCGTGTTGACTATTTTTTGTTTGGTCACCTAATTTCATAACTTGCACACTGTTGTTGACCTCTTCCTGGAACATCTTGATACGGCGGCGAATTTACACTGCTCATGGTACATGATGTCTTGTTTTTTGTTGCGATTTATTAATTGTTTTCTACTGTATTTTGTCCACTACGAAGGCTTTGCAGCCGTCAAATAGGTATCATTTTTTATTTGAACCCTGGTGCGATCACTGAACCATTACCTGTTCGAGTTTTTATCGAGAGACTCAGACAGCATATGTACATTAGCAAGCAAACACGTCGATCATCCGAGACGTACCAAGGGAGGAAATCACGGTAGATTGAAAGCTTTCACGCGTATAGAAAATACAGGTAAAGAGAGTTGTGCATGGGACAAGCACCCTCAACAAGTAAATGGAACTGTCACATACACCTCGACTACAAGAGCTTATGATAAGAGTTTTTTTAGATACAGATTTCCTGTAATGAACCGGTTACAGAGGTTGCTCTCCAGTTTAGTGTGTAACAAACAGTGGACTAGAATCAAGTCTAAACAAATCTTTTTTTTGAGATTTTGAGAAAATAGTCGTTCTTTTTTAGTGCATGCAGTACAATAGTGATTGACACTGACAGCGACTTTATTGTTTTGTTGATCACATTGTATTTCCATGAACTTTTTGTAGTTTAACATTAGAGTTAGATTAAAACATGGAACTTGGCATCGTTCGTATCTGTGAACTGTTGTGTTCAGCGCATAGTACATTAACGTGTTGATGTGTGTATCTTTGTCTGTATCCGTGTGTATGTGTGTGTATACGAGTGTCTGTGTGTGTATACGAGTGTCTGTGTGTGTATACGAGTATCTGTGTATGTATACGAGTGGCTGTGTGTGTATACGAGTGTCTGTGTGTGCATACGAGTGTATGTGTGTGTATACATATGTTTGTGTATACGTTCTACGTGTGTATACTGTGTCTGTGTGTGTATACGAGTGCCTGTGTGTATACGTGTGTATGTGTGTATACTGTGTCTGTGTGTGTATACGAGTGTCTGTGTGTATACGTGTCTATGTGTGTATACGAGTGTCTGTGTGTGTATACATATGTATGTGTGTATACGTGTCTATGTGTGTATACGAGTGTCTGTGTGTGTATACATATGTCTGTGTGTATACGTGTCTATGTGTGTATACTGTGTATGTGTGTGTCTACGAGTGTCTGTGTGTATACGTGTCTATGTGTGTATACGAGTGTCTGTGTGTGAATACATATGTCTGTGTGTATACGTGTCTATGTGTGTATACTGTGTCTATGTGTGTATACGAGTGTCTGTGTGTATACGTGTCTATGTGTGTATACGAGTGTCTGTGTGTGTATACATATGTCTGTGTGTATACGTGTCTATGTGTGTATACTGTGTCTGTGTGTGTATACGAGTGTCTGTGTGTATACATGTCTATGTGTGTATACGAGTGTGTATACGAGTGTATGCATATGTCTGTGTGTATACGTGTCTATGTGTGTATACGAGTGTCTGTGTGTGTATACATATGTCTGTGTGTATACGTGTCTATGTGTGTATACTGTGTCTGTGTGTGTATACGAGTGTCTGTGTGTATACGTGTCTATGTGTGTATACGAGTGTCTGTGTGTGTATACATATGTCTGTGTGTATACGTGTCTATGTGTGTATACTGTGTCTGTGTGTATATACGTATGTATGTGTGTATACACGTCTATGTGTGTATACATGTCTTTGTGTGTATACTGTGCCTGTGTGTACACGTATGTCTGTGTGTGTATACGTGTCTATGTGTGTATACATGTCTTTGTGTGTATACGTGTCTTTGTGTGTATACGTATGTTTGTGTGTGTATTCGTGTGTCTTTGTGTGTATACATGTGTCTGTGTGCGTACCTGTGTTTTTGTGTTGAAATGTGTGTTTTTGTGCTAATGTGTAACTTTAAGTGTGTACGTGCCATTGTCTGTGTGTCTTTCTGTGTGTGCGTATCTTTGAATGTGTACGTGTATCTTTGTGTGCACACATCACTGCATAATGACGTATTAAACTGTTTATTGCGAAAACAACAGCGGACGACTAGACGAGAGGGAAGAATGCAGAATGAGAGATAAAGGCAGGAAGTTCGTTTTCGCACTACGATAATATCACTTCCTGTAATGACTTACAGATGACTTGCTGGTGGCAAGTACCTAATGCCAGCACTGCTTCTAGAATTAAGCTATTCTGCATTGAAGTATATCATGGTAGAATGTTCAGGAAAGAACAGCAAATATGGCGCCTAAGTGTTCGCGCGTCAAATTGTTCTCTAGTGATTTAGTCCATTATTGGAACCGACAGGCTACGGATTTGGTTAAAATTCACAGTAATCGACCACTTACACTTGTGGCCATGACAATGTTTCGTGGTTTTCCATTTGGATTAGTTAGTTCGTTTATTTTGTTGTGTTGTCCCTCTGAGTATCATGGCATGGTCATCGGCTGTATGAAATATTATTTAGGTTACCCTGTGTCGTGTTTCCCCCGTCTAGTGCACACTGTTAATTAAACTTCACGAGATTGGCACCCTTCGCACTGTATCTGGCACTGTTGTTGTTGGCATGGCTAGAACTTGTATACACAAGCGAATAATGGACTAACGTACCGCGCAAGAGAGAGTTGCCTTGGCCGGTTAGCACATATGCCCATGATACATCACTCATACACTGAGTGAAGCCCCTATGACCTCAGCAAAAACAGGACAAAAGAAAGAGTGGAAGAAACTCGTTGTATACAGACTGCCGAGTCTTCTAAACCAGTATAATGACGTTAAGTTAAATTAATATTTCATAATGTACTGTCACAGTGTGTACATTATAATTGGACGTTTAGGACCGCAGATATTTGAAGTTCAACATGCGGGCTTGATTCCGTTCAGATTATTTGCTCAATGGAAGGTCTTAAGTTGCCAAACGTCATATCGAAATTACGCATTGCTGAGACTTTGTGAGTGATTGTGTATTTTTGTGTACTATTAAATCATGTATGATTCCATATCACGCTGCCAGTTTCATCTCTGCATAACAGTGCGAGATTATGTTGGTGGTATCTGAAACAAATTCAAATGACTGTGAAATGTATTCACCAGTAAAAGTTACAGTTCGTTGCTTTCATGCTCTCTCTATAGTATTTTATCATTTTCAGTAAATCACTGACTACGGTTTATTCTTACTTTACTAATATGTTCCGTCCACTTGTGCCGTTAATTGACGTATGGGTGAACTGAAATTGTATCCCTTGGACCAAGTGTGTTTCATCGAGTTCTGTTAGTCTGTGTTTTTAAAGTATTCCTGTTACACTATTTATGTGATCATCCTCGTGTCTTGTAACCAGATCTTAATGTGATATATGGGCGCAGTTGTAGTTAGTCTGGCTGCATTCTCATGAGATGATCAACTATCTATGTCCTGTCTTGTTATGTTTTCGATGGCCGAACCATCCATTTTCTATCTCATGTTTTTGATGACAGAACCTTCTATTTTCTGTCATGTTATATTTTCGATGACCAAACCTTCAATTTTCTGTCATATTGTGTTTCCAACTACGGACTCTTCAATTTTTTTACATGTTATGTTTTCGATTACCGAACCTTCCATTTTCGGTCACATCATGTTTTCGATGACCTATCCATATATATTCTGTCTTGTTATCTTGTCGGCGCAAGAAGTTATTCTCTCAGTTCTTCGAGTGCCCTCATTTCTCAATATATCTCCCCTGGTAACATGAATGGCTTTTCTCACACATTTCATTTTACATGTAATGTTTCTCTCCTCTGCGCCAATGTTAGATTATAATGCAATGAACTGTATACTCATCTCGATGTTCGCTTAGGAAAGATTGAATAGTTCAATGAGACAGCTTTCCTATGAAAGACAACTCAAACAACAAACAACTATGTGCTGTTAGGCTGGGTGCAGCCAATGCTAGGTAAATAGTTCTTAATCCACCAACCCCCTCTCCCCACTCAACCCCTCCCCCAACCCTCCTCCCAAACAAACGGATGTTCTGAGAGCCACCAGATAGAAAGAAAAGGACTTTCTTGCGCATGAGCAAAGTGCTTGCACAAACGCCTCGGGAAGGCAAAATCAGCGAAGTAATTCTCTAATATTTTCTAATATATAATCTGGACCCGTCTTTAACTAATATGTAGCTGTGTCCTCTTGTCCCTGTAGTGGGCTGTATTTTGAAGAAAAAAAAACTTCTTTTGGTCTAATCTATTCTTGCCCTCGATTATAGTATAGACCTGTATTTAATCACCTCGAATTTGTGTGATTGTCTGATGACGAGCGAGCCAGAAGAAAAATGAGAATTATTTATCAGCGGCTATAAAAAAATTAAAATTAAACATGAGATTATAATTCACGTAATAATTATTGATTTTTTTTAAAATTCCTCCAGACTTATTGTCTAGAGCCATGATCTGCACCTTACATAGTTTATATAAGACCTGCAAAAACAGCATTACGACAAAGTACCAAAAGTCAGAGAGTTTACGGCCTTCAGTGGCATAGGACAGGAAGAAATTGTACTGCCACACCTCTTCATTCAACTCATGGATAATGTCGTCTACACATCGAAGCCGCTATTTGCCGATGATGTGGTCCTCATTACTAAATCAGAGGCAGATCTCCAGACCAACCTTCAAATCTAGAAATAAGATCTGTAGAAAATAGGGATAAAGTTAAGTAGTTCCAAAAAAACAGTCATAGTGGTCTCGAGTGAATTTAGGGGACATAACATTTCTATGGGTAAACAGACCCTGAAACAGTTCAAGCAGTACAAACACCTTGGAGCTGTAATAAACCAGATGGGAGGTAATAAAGATGAGTTTGTGCGCGAAGGGCAGAAGCTTGTAAGCTTTTCCACGTCATAAATAGAGAATTACTCAACAAGAGAGAAATAAGTAAGAAAATTAGGATCGCTGTATGCCAGCCCACGTACGTACCAGTTTTTACTTATGGGTGCGAGTAGTAGGAAATGACAACAATCTAGCAAGGTCAGCCTCATGCGTCAGAACTAAGATATTTTAGGAAGGTGGTCTAAATAACAAGAAAGGACAACGTAGTATCACAACATCTCTAAGTTCAAACCTTGTAAACTTGAGGTGATCAATCCAAAGGTTTGGCCATGTCGGCTGAATGAAAGAAAATTAGTTAGCACAGCAGAATTTTAGTATTCTAGTATTCTTCCAGTAAACTTCTACATCTCAAGGCAGAAGAGCTGCGTATGAACTGGTGTGTTTGGGTGCATCTGTGTAATGTTATCTATTTGTTTCCATGTGTTTCTATTATGCGTTTTTATCGATTGAATGCATTGCTGTGTATATATCTTTATATGTATTGCCATGTATGTGTGTGTATGTATGTACCAATAATTATGTATTGGTTTACATATATTAGGGTTCTGTATTTACTTAAATGGATTTTCGTTTATGTATTGGTTTGTATGTGTTGGTGTTTTATATACTAGTCTCCGTTTTGATGTTAATGTAACAACTCGTGTGTGTATGTTGGTGATCATGCGTTAGTGTATATTTGAGGTGTATATGTTTTTAAGTGTCGTTATCGGCACGTGTGTGTTAAAGTATGTATTACAGTATATGTATTATTATTTGTGCATTCATCATCAACATGTTTCAGCTCCCAGTGATGCAAAGGCCATCAGCGAACCAACTCCAAGTCGTCCTGCTCTGGAGCATACCTTCCAGCTGTGCCTACGTTTTCTCTGTGTCCTTTGTTTTATCTCAAGCTCTCGTCTCAATGTGTGTTTCAGTCTGTTTACTTCTCTAGGATTGAGGGGTTCTAGAACAGCGACTATCTTGTAATGCCATCAGCTTGTTTCTTTAATGTGTACCCTATTCAACGCCTTCACCTTTTCCTCACGTCGTATTCCATTGATATATGTCTGGTTCATTCCATCAGTGGGGACGGCGCGTGCCTGTGGTTAAGTGACACGGCTCACAATCGTGTCGATCCCCATCACAGCACCGGATGTTATCCCGGGGAAACAAGCTCTTAGAAAATGCAGGAGAAAGCAGGCCCTTACATAAAATGTATGTTGAAGTCGGAGGCACTGGACCGACAGGCGCAAAATAAAAACCACAGTGCAACGCACTCCGCCTTGGGGAATATATAAATAAGGCGAACGGGAGAAAAAAATCCCGACAGTTCCGCATTAGTGATCGTATCATACCATTTCAAATTCTCTTTTCTATCTGGGTCATTCCAGTCGTTCCGCATTAGTGACCTTATCATACTATTTCAATCGTTTTATTCTATCTTGTTATTTCCAACAGTTCCCCGTTGGTGATTTTATCATACCATTGCAGTCTCTCCATGAAGGTCCGCCTTTAATAAAATACATACCTCTTCGTTATTATTGTTGTAGTTCTCCATGTTTCAGTGCCATGCAATAGGATGAATTTTACATTGGAGTTAAAGATATTTATTTTTGTTATGAACTTCATTATTTTTGGCTTGACTTGGCTTGGCTTCGTTCGTTCTCAATCTCACGCTACCAAGCTCTAAAAATGACTTTACAAGTAACAGGATGTAGTCCAGAGAATGGACTGCGTTGTGTCTTAGTTTATATCTTGACTGCTATTTTTGCACCTTTCAGTCCAACACATCCGAACTTCAGCACACGTTTTCCCTGTGCAATGAAATCTTCTCTTGCCTGTTGTACACCTGATACTTTGTAATGCTACCAAGACATATCAATGATTGAGCGTGTAGGAGACGGGTGTCTGTCAGCACAATATGGTTGTCGCTAGACCCATCCTTTCTCATCTTTGAGTGTTTGTGCCTGTGTATTTTCAGTTCTCTCATAAAGCATACTTATTCCATTTTACTTCTGATTGCGAGTTATGGGACTGAAGAAACAAGGCATGGGCAAGTCTAGATCATCATTTTATTATTCTTCTGCGTTTGTTCTCAGTCTCCCGCTACCAAGACAGTGCTTAGAAAGTAACAGGATGTAAGTTGTATTGTCAAATTTAACTGAATTCTCTTTTTGTTGAATTATTTTATTGTCCTCATAGTCCAGTCAAAAGTCGGTAGAAAGAGTCGTGGCGATAAGAGACATTATAATTTTTACCAAGATCTTATCTCAAAAAGTCAAGAAAGCTACCCCTCACCATCAACACTACATTTCATATCTTCATTTGTTTTCGGCATTATGTAAGTAACTACAAGGAAACCCTAAAGGGCCTGAGGCACTTCCGGAATGATTATAATCTTTCTTAGCTGCCAAATTCTTGGCTCTCATTTCAGGTCACTGCAACATTCTGATGTATTTGTTAGTGTATGTGCTGATGTCAGTTTTTTGTGTTTTTGTGTATGTGTTCGTGTATGTGCTGATCTATGTATTCACGTGTTTGTATAAGTGTATGTGTGTTAGGATATTGGCTGATTTAAGTAGTCATATGTTTGAATAAGTGTATGTGTGTTAGTATTTATGCTGATGTAAGATTGTGTGTGTCTGATTCGTGTTATGGCGGAGCACTGGCTTTCACTGTACAGGTACGGCGTTTATCTCTTGCTTCTGGTACGATTCAGTCGCTCCAGTTGTAAATGGGTACCTGGTTTACTGTTAACAAGGAAAGACTATGAAGGAGGAGCGGCCGACCCCGCCTCATGAAGAAGAACCGGCTTAGTGCACTGAAGTCTCTGCCACTTCATCCCCGACAGCAGTGTCTCCTATTCGACTGCTTTTACCTTGACTGTTGTTAGTGTGTATGTGCTGGTGTGAATGTATTTTAGTGAATGTATATGTACATATGTGTTGATACAAATGAATCGATGTGTGTATATATTGGTATCAACAGATTCATTGTGTAAAAGAAAAAATTACCCATAGCATTACTGCTGTAGGGGTGTGAGATGTTAGAGATCTCACATTTAAAAGGCTCGGCTATATGAGGGCGGTAGCCATCTCCTCTCCCTCACCGCTTTTATTTCCCGGACTGAACCGGTACCCATTTAAGGCTGGGTCGACGCGGGCGCCGTTGCGGTCTGAAAAAACATTTCCGCCTCAACTGGGGAATGAATCCAGGACCACTCAGATGTGAAGCCAGCTATGTATATATATATGCCTGTAAGCCGGATGTTTCTTTTTTTTTTTCGATTTGAAATTTTCGGTAAAATTGTGTAACTGTAGCCGCCCTGCGAGATGGATCCTGTTGGACTTTCAGATATGTGGTTTGCGTTTGTTAGCGATTCTTCACAATGAGTAGGTTACTCTTTTATATGCCCTGAAAAGGACGTTAAGTGATGGGTTGCAGCAACTTTCCTCACACCCCGAGTGTGCTGACGAAGGTATAACGAGGTCATACAGGCGGCTGTGCTATGCTTGGCTTCTTCTGCGCGTCACTCCCTACAACGGGGATCATGTTGTTTTCTCCACCATATTAGCCTGACTGCCATGAAAACAGCGTCTTTCCATGAAATTCTTGGAGGAGGCCGAAGGGAGGTTCTTGGCCAGTATATTTTGCCTGACCCTGACTAACATTTCTGATCAGTATATTTTGCCTGACCCTGATGAACATGTCTCATCAGTATATTTTGCCTGACCCTGACTAACATTTCTGATCAGTATATTTTGCCTGACCCTGACTAACATTTCTGATCAGTATATTTTGCCTGACCCTGACTAACATTTCTGATCAGTATATTTTGCCTGACCCTGACTAACATGTCCGATCAGTATATTTTGCCTGACCCTGACTAACATTTCTGATCAGTATATTTTGCCTGACCCTGACTAACATGTCCGATCAGTATATTTTGCCTGACCCTGACTAACATTTCTGATCAGTATATTTTGCCTGACCCTGACTAACATTTCTGATCAGTATATTTTGCCTGACCCTGACTAACATTTCTGATCAGTCAATTTTGCTTCACCCTGACTAACATGTCTCATCAGTATATTTTGCCTGACCCTGACTAACATTTCTGATCAGTCAATTTTGCTTCACCCTGATGAACATGTCTCATCAGTATATTTTGCCTGACCCTGACTAACATTTCTGATCAGTCAATTTTGCTTCACCCTGATGAACATGTCTCATCAGTATATTTTGCCTGACCCTGACTAACATTTCTGATCAGTCAATTTTGCTTCACCCTGATGAACATGTCTCATCAGTATATTTTGCCTGACCCTGACTAACATTTCTGATCAGTCAATTTTGCTTCACCCTGATGAACATGTCTCATCAGTATATTTTGCCTGACCCTGACTAACATTTCTGATCAGTCAATTTTGCTTCACCCTGATGAACATGTCTCATCAGTATATTTTGCCTGACCCTGACTAACATTTCTGATCAGTCAATTTTGCTTCACCCTGATGAACATGTCTCATCAGTATATTTTGCCTGACCCTGACTAACATTTCTGATCAGTCAATTTTGCTTCACCCTGATGAACATGTCTCATCAGTATATTTTGCCTGACCCTGACTAACATTTCTGATCAGTCAATTTTGCTTCACCCTGATGAACATGTCTCATCAGTATATTTTGCCTGACCCTGACTAACATTTCTGATCAGTCAATTTTGCTTCACCCTGATGAACATGTCTCATCAGTATATTTTGCCTGACCCTGACTAACATTTCTGATCAGTCAATTTTGCTTCACCCTGATGAACATGTCTCATCAGTATATTTTGCTTGACCCTGACTAACATTTCTGATCAGTCAATTTTGCTTGACCCTGACTAACATGTCTGATCAGTCAATTTTGCTTGACCCTGACTAACATGTCTGATCAGTCAATTTTGCTTGACCCTGACTAACATGTCTGATCAGTCAATTTTGCCTGACCCTGACTAACATGTCTCATCAGTATATTTTGCCTGACCCTGACTAACATGTCTCATCAGTATATTTTGCCTGACCCTGACTAACATGTCTCATCAGTATATTTTGCCTGACCCTGACTAACATGTCTCATCAGTATATTTTGCCTGACCCTGACTAACATGTCTCATCAGTATATTTTGCCTGACCCTGACTAACATTTTTCTTTCTCATATCAAACAGCAGACTGTAATTATCGACGTCCTTGTCTGATCTCCATTTGCTCCTTGCGTTTGCCAAGTATCTGTTTTTTAATCCAGAACGTCGCATCGTTATTGTGTTTGATAATGTACTTTTATTAATGCTGT
The DNA here is from genome assembly GCA_036924085.1 of Ariolimax columbianus. Classification (NCBI taxonomy): domain Eukaryota; kingdom Metazoa; phylum Mollusca; class Gastropoda; order Stylommatophora; family Arionidae; genus Ariolimax; species Ariolimax columbianus. The sequence continues at coordinate 33,197,336 of JAVGWX010000003.1, forward strand.
TGTTTAAAATAACATCCATGTAAACAAATATTCACAAGCTATTTGAAACGAAGACAAATATTTGTCCAGCGTTAAATAGAGCCCCTGATTGGTGTAGGCATAGAACACTCGCTTTTCGTGGCAAAGGTATGGAGGTTCAACTCCCACAATCGACACCTTCCAAATGGGTAACTAATCCTAAGGTTAGGGAAAGAAAAAGCATCGAGGAAGGGACTGGTCACTCCACCTCAAACAAGTTATGATTTGGTTTAGTTAACTGAAGTCTCTAGAACTCTATTCCTGAACAGCGGATAAGTCTGCTGAAGGACTCCCTTGACCTAAATCGTTATTCATACGTATTCGTATTATATAGGACAATGAAGAAAGAGATACTAATATCATTTACAGTAAAACAAATTGACATCTTGTTGCGAAAGCAACCGCATACCACGGACAGCAGCTTAGAAATCAAATGAAGAAATAGATACAAAATCAGTTTAAACATATGGCAAGAGTTGTGGAGAGAATTGTTCGCCGTTTTCGTGACATCTTCCTGTCTGTGTTTTTCTCTTGCTGTATGGCGATATCATCTTTAAAAACATGTTGCAGGGCCTTCGTTCTTAGGTTACCTGACAATTGATTGCCCAGTTTGCGTTTCACTTCCTGTAGTTCGTTCGAGTTTGAATTAATGACGTTTCTGTTTATGGTCTCCAGTGTCAGGCTAAATTGTTGCTTGTACCTTTGTATGTATGTACATGTATTGGTGTTTTACCTTTGTATGTACATGTATTGGTGTTTTACCTTTGTATGTACATGTATTGATGTTTTAAGGTAAGTGTTCAAATCATGTCACCAGTTTTTTATAGTATCCGTCTACTCAGCTCTGGATGTTGTTGTTCACTATTGAACACACTTTTGTATCGTGCAAGTGTTTTGTAACATTAAAACATCTATTTGTTGCTATTTTTACACCGGTCGTCCAGAAAGGAAAATTCTGTTACATTGTGTGGTAATTTACAGTGAGGCTGTGATATGCGTCTTAGGTCCGACACATATGTTTTCAGCTCGGCACATCTTTTGGACCCGGTTTGGCTTTAATTCTCCATCTCTGTTTTCTCATCCAGGACCGGCGGTTGGAGGCGTAATATGGTTCTCTGAGCCAGAATCGCCATTTGGAGGCGAATGGGCTTCTCTCAGCCAGGACCGGCGCTTAGAGGCGGAATAGGGTTCTCTTAGTCAGGACCGGCGCTTGAAGGCGGAATAGGGTTCTCTTAGTCAGGACCGCCATTTGAAGCGGAAATGGTCTTGTGTAGCTCTAGTTAGCTGACACTGACTCAAACAGCCAGCTATGAGTCGCTGACGCTAACACAACCAACCAGCTAGGAGTCGCAAACTACTGTTTTAACTCGCTCTCAGCGTCTTCGGTCTCATTTGCTGTGTGGACCAGACTAACGTAAAAGGTAACACCAGAGGGACAGAACCATAACATCCTTACACATTATGTTCTGAGATTGAGAATTAAATGAATCATGAATCCATTGTTAAAGTTTGTTTCATAATTTTGAATACGACATTTAATTATTAACTTCAAAAATACTTTTACATGTCATTTCAATGCGAATTGTGGGACTTGTCAAAATATTTCACCAATGATTGGTAGGTGTACTTGGATAGGTTACTTCAAGTTCCATTGCTGGACTAAATATTTCAAAATCTGAAAAATGACGATACAATTCAGAAAACAACTGTTTAATGTCGTCTGTGTACCTCCTAAAGTTCGTACTCTTTTTCCCAGACAGCTGTTTACAACAAGGACAATTAAGCAAAGATAGTTTAAATAGATTCAGTTTCTTTATGAAGCCATCAACATTACCCCTTATTTAACAAACTGCATGCATTTTCTCATGTAACTGCAAATTCATTACATTCAAATGATGTGTTATATCTGTAAAGAATGTCAAGTCCTGGATGAAATGAATATCTGAATTTATTTTGGAAATTGATTGAACGTGGTAAGTTGTCTCTCAGGAAGACAACTATTTCATGCATCAGTTCACACAATCTTATGAAACATTTTTATCGACTAGGCAATCTCCTTTCAGCATAAAACAGGAGATCCCCTTATACAGAATCCACTTCCTTTAAAAACACAAGAAACTACCTGCCAGCTAGAGAGATGTGTCCTTTGACCTAAATCTTTATTTCACCAGAGTAGACAGTGTCATTTAGATTCATTGGTTATGCACAAAGCGCCTCTTGGTGAACTATGCAATGCAATGTAGTCAAGTCAATTAAGATGTGCTTCAAACGTCCAACAAAACTAGTATTAGTTCCAACCATAGCTTTTCAACCATCGACACACACAGCAGACAATTGTTTTCCAACCCACCTTACATGACATTTTGATGAGCAGAAAATGTTCCATCCCCTTAACATATACCAGGCAAGGAGCAAGCTGTCAATCATTCTTCAGGAACAGAAACGTCGTCTTTGAACACTTTCACACAAATAAGAAGCAGTCTCGTCGTCTGTGATGGCTGTACTCTCATTAATCGCCAGTGAAAAGTATAAACGTTCTTCACTTAAACATGTCAAGTTCTGAGGCGAAAGAAAACTAATATCTTCTGTGCTTCTAACTATGGTTTGTTTTGAAAGACGTCTTCTGCTTCTTTTCGCTTGTATCCTGTTTGTGTCTTCCAGCGTCAGGTTGTGAAGAGGTTTCTTGACCTGGCCCTAGCTCGCGCTTCAAACACGGGGAGCTTTACTGCTTTTGTTATTTCTGCTATCCGTCGTTTGCGTGGTCGGCCCTTTGCTTTAGACCGTTGTATCTATATAGCATTGCTTTCTGATGGATACTTTCTGGGATTTGACTTGTCACGTGGCCGAACCATTTAGTTTGTTCTCTCTTAATGACGTCTAGCACTGGTATTGTACCTACTTGTTTCCTAATATCTTCGTTTCTGATTAAATCCATTATTGTTACTCCTAGAAAGAGGTACAGATTCAAATTCTTTTACTTTTTCTTCATTGAACGCTTCTGCAATTTGAACTGCAAATCCTGATACTGACCAGAAACTGCATACCGAGTAGCGCGGTACCTGTCAGTCACAGCGGACAAGCAGAAATTGTAGGAGTTGACATAATGGCCCAAGAGACGAAGCTCCGCATTTTCAATCTGTACGGACCACCAAATAGAGACCTATCGCTCTCGAGGATGGAGGTCAGAGACTCCAACTGCATAGTAGTTGGAGATTTCAACAGCCACTCGGAGAGATGGGGATACTCTGACACAGACAGCAGAGGTGACGAAGTGGAAGATTGGGAGATAGATACAAATCTCTCCCTAATCAATAGGCCGGAGGATAGCCCTAGCTTCTATTCAAGAACATGGCATACCACCTCGACTCCAGATTTCGCCTTCTCCACACAGGACATACACCATAAAATAGACCGCCAGGTGCTAAACCAACTGGCAGGTAGCGACCACAGGCCGATCAGGCTAGACATCGATATGGAAGCAGGCCCACAGGAAACAAAACCACTCCCACTTTGGAATTACAAACGAGCCGACTGGGACAGATTTGCAATCCTGACAGATGGGCTGTGTGAAACCATCAACACAGAAAACAACAAAATGAAGCCCATGGTGGAAAGCCTAAGCAAGGCAATAATGCAAGCCGCCACTGAAACCATCCCAAGAGGAGCTAGGAAAAACTATAAGCCCTACTGGAATGATGAGTTGCAGAAAGCGGAAGATGCAGTAACAAATGCTAGGAACATGGCAGAGCGAGAACAATCTATGGAGGCAAACATCGCCCTCAAAGCCGCCACGGCGAAATACAAAAACACTCTTAAGCAAACAGCAAGAGAAAGCTGGAAAAACAAAACGGAAAGCCTAAACCTGGACAAAGACGGGAACAAGCTATGGAAGCTAGTCAGAGCCATGAACGACGAAACCCCGTCAAACAAACAAATTACCATCAAGCAGGGCGAAAACTTGATCACAGGTAAGAAAGCCGCAAACGCCTTTGTCGATCACTATGCCAGAGCAAACCACATCCAGGTCCCTGCAGATAAGCATACAGACATTAGCGAAGAGCTAATGGGGCACGAAAACATGAATACGGCACCTGAAGAGCATATGATGGCCAAATTAACAATGCGCGAAATGGAAGAGGCTATGAGAACACTAAAGAAAAGGAAATCTCCAGGAAAAGACGGGATAACAAACGAAATGCTGATGGGGCTGGGCCAAACAGCGAAGAGGAAACTGCTATCGGTCCTGAACCAAAGCTGGAAAAGGGGAATTGTACCCCAGGCATGGAAAGACGCAATACTGGTACCAGTACCAAAAACAGGAAAGGACAAAACAGATCCAAATGGATACAGGCCCATCAGCCTACTGAGCTGTGTCGGCAAGCTGATGGAACGTATGATAAACACCAGACTGATGTGGCATCTGGAAGAAAAACGAATACTAATTCCACAGCAAGCCGGCTTTAGACAGCACAAATCCACTGAGGACCAGGTCATCCTCATAGCCCAGGAAATAGAAGATGCCTACCAGGCACAGAAACACACAGTAGCTGTTTGGGTGGATCTGGAAAAGGCATTTGACAAAGTCTGGAAAGACGGACTTAGAGTCAAGCTAAGAAGAAGTGATGTTTGTGGGAAAATGTACAAGTGGATCAACCACTACCTCAAACAAAGAACGGCCAGAGTCCAAGTACAAGGGCAGATGAGCAAAAAGGTGACACTCGAGCAGGGAGTACCCCAAGGGGGAGTACTGTCACCCACACTCTTCCTGGTATATATAAACGACATTACAGAGAATATACCAAGGAGAGTCCATAGCTCAATGTTTGCAGAAGATCTGGCTATGTGGACCTCTGAAAAGAATCTCACCATAGCAAGAAATCGGATGCAGCAGGCCCTAACATCGCTGGAAGAGTGGGCGAACTCATGGCTGGTCAAAATAAACGAGGAGAAAACCACATGCACAATATTCTCGCTTTCAATAAAACCGCAAAATACCAAATTAAGCTTAAATGCCAATATCCTGCAGCCAAACGACAACCCAACCTATCTGGGAGTCACATTTGATCGGCGCATGACATGGAAAAGTCAGATCAAGAGAAACCGAATGAGAGCCAGAGAAAGAATGGCAATCATGAGGAAACTTGCTGGCACAAATTGGGGAGCAGACGAAGGCATACTAAAGAAACTGTACACTGGAAGAGTGAGACCAGTTCTCGAGTATGGCATTGCGGCATGGACAACAGCAGCAAAGGCGAACTTCGATAAAGTTAGCAAACTTCAAAACCAAGCCATGAGAGTTATAACAGGAAGCATGAAGTCAACGCCAATTGTAGAACTTGAAAAGATTACAAAACTGCAATCCATGACCGATAGAAGAGACTGCAGAGCCCAGCTGCAGTCAGAGAAACTCCGAAGACTGACTGACCATCCAATGCACCAGAGACTAAACAATTTGGGAAATGGGAAACTAAAGCGGAGAAACTTTGCAGAAATAGCCAAAGCATAGATGCACGAAGATCCCATAAACGCACTAACAACACCAAAACCCATCACTACTGTACGAAAACCTACCTGGAGGCAGGATATATTTCCAGAGGTGGTAGAAAATATACCAAGTATTGGAAACAAAAACTGCCAGACTGAAAAAGAAAGGAGAGATACTACCCTAAGCTTCATATCGAAAAGCTACCCAAGCATGGACTGGACCCATGCATACACCGACGGTTCTGTAACAAATACTACACAGAACGGAGGGGCAGGAGCATTCCTGAACCTACCAAATGGCAGAAAAATAACACTGTCATTCGCTATTGGTAAATACACAAGCAATTTCAGAGCGGAGGCAGAGGCACTGAGGGCGGCAGTGGAAGAAATGGTGACACACAATGAAAATGAAAGCCATATAGTCCTGCTTACAGATGCTCTCGCCGTAGTCACAGCGCTAAAAAGCCAGAAAAACACTGAGCTTAATGACTTAAGAGCAGCACTCTGCAAACTGTGCCAGCAGTCCGCACCAAAAAGGGTAGTGGTACAGTGGGTCCCATCACACTGCAACATCCAAGGCAACGAGGAGGCAGACAGACTGGCAAAAGAAGGTGCAAGACTACCACAAACAGATACTAGTATGACGTACGAAGAGTCAAAACGGCTTATCAAAGCCAGATACATGACCAAATGGGAAACCGAACATACTGGTTACACAAAAAACGATGCCTATTACCAGTTGAACCGAAGAGAGCAGGTCGTTGTCTTCAGACTTCGCACTGGCCACAATAGACTGAGGTACCACCTATTCAACAAATTGAAGATAGGTGGTACCGACGAATGCCCGTGCGGTACTGGTAAAATGACCGCTGAACATCTGCTGCAGAACTGCCCGACATACGAGGATCAGAGAGAGCAGATGTGGCCATCACCAGTGGAACTGCAAGACAAGATGTATGGCAGTGGCGACAGCCTCAGGATGACCGCCGCTTTTTTCGAGAAAAAAAATGGTTACTGTTTGACTGCGTACGAAGAAGAAGAAGAAGAAGAAGAAGAACTGCAAATCTTTACACACACTCTCAATCTGTAAACAGATTTGTTGCCTTTACAAGCTCAACACTAATCACTTAGTATGCCATGAACGAGGATTCTTGAATCTTATTTACATCTTAATATACTTTTTTGCTGATTATGTTTGTTCCTCAGTTGTTCAATCACAAGCTTTCGCGACTCGCACTATTCCAATCGTAGTTTTTCTGATGATTTTTCATATTGTGCCGTTTCAAGTTATATTTCTTTAATAGGGCTAACACTTGGTCGCAAACTAAGCACTCAGGTTTATTGAGAATGAACAAAAAATCGAATTCCCATTCCGGTTTAAATGCGCGATTTTCTCTGTCCACTTGTCCAAACTTTGAAAAAAATGTTTACAAATGTAAACTCAATTATGTGAACACGTGCATAACTACAAGTCCAGAATCGTCAATTGCTATCATCTGGTCAATATACTTCACCAGAGTGGTCAGTCCTACTCAATGCCTTCCTTATAATCATGTATGAGGCGTGTTCAAATGAAATCGGACCAAACTGCAACATGTGAACATACGTACGATGCGCATAATGACGTCACTTGTGGTGAAAACAGCAGATACCAACCGTAAAGTTAACAAAAATTCATTATCCTGCCACTAATAGTTTTCTCAGCAGACCGTTGAAAACATGGCGGGTGTGATACGGAATCCGTCCAGAGTTGATCAGAGAGCGGTGATTCGGTTTCTAGCAGCTAGATGATGTTTACCAGCTAATTGTTGTGTATTTTAGTTTGGATTTTTCGGCTTAATTTTGTTTTGTGCATGTGTGTATATTTTTTTTAAATTGTAGCTCAGATTTCGAAGTATAGAGTAATGTTCAATCAACCTTGAAGGACGGTCACACTCGGTTGTCGAGCTGGTTGTGGCTCACATACTGTAGGTTGGTATCTTCTTATTTAAATTGTCAATATCGGGCTGTTTTGATTATTATGGTTCTTTTTAGTATTCCTGCAAATGTGTCTATAGCTCGTCTATGCGATTGACGCTGTGAAGTAGGTTATCCTATGCAAGTATATGGGATTGACGCTGTGAAGTAGGTTATCCTATGCAAGTATATGGGATTGACGCTGTGAAGTAGGTTATCCTATGCAAGTATATGGGATTGACGCTGTGAAGTAGGTTATCCTATGCAAGTATATGGGATTGACGCTGTGAAGTAGGTTATCCTATGCAAGTATATGGGATTGACGCTGTGAAGTAGGTTATCCTATGCAAGTATATGGGATTGACGCTGTGAAGTAGGTTATCCTATGCAAGTATATGGGATTGACATCACATTTTATGTAGAGTAATGCTCTTGCAGCATTCTTACACAAATTATATGGTGAATAATTTAAAGATACAATCTTGATCTCCTTTATGCTCTAAGTGAAGCATACGACAACGACTACAGCTGGTCAGTTTAGCAAAAGACTGTATCAGATCATCTGAAGTTATAGTTGCATAGCAAAGGTTTTACTTAATAAAGGTGCTGGTCTCATGCACAACTCTCTTTCACAGCATGCTTGTAACGGTAGAGTGGACTTATTCCTTTTATTCCGGGTACTACTCATGAAAAGACACATTAAACATAAACCTCAAAATAAAGAGAGCCTGTGGCGGCACTCTGGATGAAGTGTAAAAGAAACAAGGAAAATACTTTATAAATAGGTGTGGTTAGACACCGCAATGAGAAGAAAACACAAACGAAAACCACGTAACGACCAAAAGGTCTTCATCTGAGACAACGAACAACAACAACAATGAACTCACGAATCATATAGCAGGGAAAAATACATCAATTGGGAATATCAATTTATAAAGTCGTAAATTAGGCACTTATCTGAGAAATTGTCAGATGGTTTCTCACGGTTCAGAGGTCGGATACCAAATGACAGACAGAGCAGCTTCGTGTGTCTTTTCTTCTCAGTGTAGTTTCTGACCCTACCTATTAACAAAAATGTCATTTCATTTTTTTAATACTTTACATGAACTTTCAGCCATGCATAAATTGACTGCCCCTTGTTGACGGTTATTGTTCGATACTTGTTATTTTAGAATTCAGTGCTCTCCAAATGTAGGCCTACCTTGACGGGGTTGGAGAGCTTGCGTGTCCCAGTGATCCAGGGGGCTATGCCGGCGGGAGTTTTACTCATGTTAGGGTCACCCAAGCCGGACAGGTCCTTGGAGAGGGGCCATACTAAGAGGCCGAGGAGCAGGGGGAGCCCTTTAGGTGCAGCTGCAGAACCCACCGGCGAGTGGTACACGATCTGGGATAAACCAATCCATCCCCACTTCATGGGTTAAATGCATTCTTGCCTGGTTCTTTACTTTTGTCTTCTATCAGTCATCCCAAAGGACGTAGAAGAGATGCAGGCCAGAGGACATTGCACCTCTGCCCCTTTGTGACCACCTCCCATGTGGCGAGAAATGCCAATTGTAATATCACTGCAGAGGAGCCAAGAATACTAAAGGGGAGTAAGGAGATACCCCACTCACATGTATATGCTACGTTTCTGGCAGGACGTGACGATCCTGGGACACAGACACACTGGACTGCCTCTCTTCAGGGATACTTGAAAAATGGGTCCATAAGCTCATATCATCATCCTCACACATCCTTTCGAGCAAGACCACAGTCTGCCCAAGCAACGTTAAGGTGCTGAAGAGGAGGCCACCAGCCAAAAGGCGCACCACAGAAATCAGGATGCCACGCAAATACGCAACATTAGAGTATGCCTATATCTGCAAAACGTTATGGCGCTCGACCTATGGTGGACAACCAGGTAGGTACAGTGCCGGGTCCCCCGTCTCGAAAGGGCCCAAACTGTATTACTGGAGGTCCTTCTCGGATGCCTAGTGGAGTCAGGAGGCACGAGAATAGAGCTACTGGCCAAACAAAACCCAAAATAAAGGAAAGAACACTTAAAATAATGCACTGGAATGCTGAATGCGTCAACAGCAAAAGAGATGGCTATAGTAAAAAAATTAGAGCTTGAGAATATTCTATATGAAGAGCAAGTAAATGTATGTTGCTTGCAAGAAACGCATCTCAATAAAGATATAGCCTTCAAAATTAGAGGATACCAGTGCTATAGGTCTGACCGACAAGACAGGCAGAAGGGTGGAATACTGACACTTGTGAGAAATAGCATCAATGCTTATCAGCAGGAAGTATATATGGAGGGGGAAGAATACCAGATGATGCATCTCAAGACAGAAAGTACAGAATTCCACCTTCTAAATTATTACTGTCCGAGTGATCGTCCACTGGCACTGAATACGATTGCAACAAAGGAAAGACTGATTGTGTGTGGAGACTTCAATAGCCACTCACAGAGCTGGGGCTATGATCAAATGGATAGGAGGGGTGAGGAGCTAGAAAACTGGCAGGATGACAATGGACTTATCCTGATTAACCAGCCAACAGACCCACCGACCTTCTACTCGAGATCATGGCACACCACTTCTACACCAGATTTGGCACTCCACTCACCATGCATGGAATGGAATATTACACGCATTGTAGGGAAACAACTTGGAGGTAGTGACCACAGACCAGTATTTCTAACTATTGAAAATGAATATGTCAAGGAAAGTAGTACCCTGCCTCGGTGGAACTACAAGAAGGCAGACTGGTCAATGTACCAGCATCGGTCTAGTATGCTGACTAGAAATCTAACAACAGACATAAATAAGGTAGTCGATAATTTCAGCAGATGCATACTACAGGCTGCCCATGAAACAATACCTAGAGGGGCCCGCAAACAATATATATATACTGGAATAGGGAATTAGAACAACTGCAAAACGAGGTAGAAACATCTAGAAAGCAAGCAGAGATTAGTCCATGTCAAGAACACCACCAAAAATATCAACATGCCAAGGCCAAATTTCAAAGGGAAAAGTTGCAGGCTAGAAGAAGAAGTTGGAGGGAGAAAACAGAGTCTCTGAACTTTGAAAAGGATACTAGGAAACTGTGGAAGTTGGTAAAACAACATAATGACGAGGGTGCACAGAGAAACACAAAGATTACATTAAACAAAGATGGAAACATCCTCACAGGCAAACAAGCCGCTGATTACTTTGCGGACTCTTTTGCAAAAGATAGCAACATTGAAGTAGACAGAGAGAAACAACGAAGTGTTCGTGAGGAACGACAAAATACAGAGCGAGATGGTGCCATACCCGAAGTTATGGAGACACCAATCACATACAAAGAACTGGCTTTTTGCAATATCAACACTGAAAATGAGAAAGTCGCCAGGAACAGACGGAGTGTCCAATGAGATGATCAAGAACTTGGGAACAGCAGCAAAAACAAAGCTTCTTCAGATCTTCAACATTTGTTGGAAATCAGGTACAGTCCCACGGACCTGGAGAGAAGCAATTATGATACCACTCTCAAAACCAGGGAAAGACAGTTCCATGGCATCCAGCTATAGACCAATCAGCCTCACAAGCTGCATATGTAAAACAATGGAACGTATTATCAACCTAAGGCTCCAGTGGTATCTTGAGAACCAAAACCTTCTTGTGCCACAACAGGCAGGATTTAGGAAATGCAACTCCACTGAAGACCAGGCAACATACCTCTCACAAGAGATCGAGGACGCATTCCAGGACAAGAAATTAGTATTAGCAGCATGGATAGACTTAAGGAAAGCTTTTGATAAAGTTTGGAAAGAAGGACTTTTAAAGAAACTGAGAAATAATGGAGTGATGGGTAGGATGTACAAATGGATAAAAGCATACTTACATAACAGAAGAGCCAGAGTCCAACTAGATGGTCTCAAGAGTAAGAAAATTCTACTACGTCATGGTGTGCCTCAGGGAGGGGTTCTTTCCCCTACACTTTTCATAGTCTTCATCAATGACTTGATTGATGAGCTATTACAAGGAACAACAATTGCAATGTATGCAGATGACTTGGTAATATGGTGTATAAATGAGCAAGCAACAGTGGCCAC